>JARK01001362.1:1257186-1273953 GCA_000688135.1 Ancylostoma ceylanicum | reverse complement strand
GGGGGGGGGGGGGGGGGGGGAAGAGCTGAGTCATTGCAGCGTTTGCTCATTTATTTCTATGCCGAGAGCCATGCTTTCTACCACTCTTTTCAATCTACATTTAATTAACATGTTATCAATGACTTGTCCCCATCTACCAGGAAGATTATCAACTTTCAAACTAAGGTGACTATTAGCCGAAAAAAAAAAACAGGGACACCCCTTTTCGAACAGCTGTTGGTTGCCGAAGAGCTTGTATTTCAAATTACGCTTGAGAACCCCGAGCAAGTAATCTGTAGTAGGATGATACTAGGTGGAGATAATACACTGAGTGCTGTGACACCTTTTTTCCTGGTGAAAAGAGTAGTAAAGAATTTCTGTCAAAATTCCGCCAACTGCAAGCAACACCTTCTTTTCATGTCTGCGTGTTTTCGCTACTTTGAAGGAGCTCCTCCACTGTAGCCACTGTCACATACATGTTCGATTACCATAAATAACCTAGCTTCGTCTACAGTTACAGCGAATCCTCCGGGATTTCTTGTGGGAATTTATAGTAGTAATCTTCCTTTGGGTGGTGAGCGGTTGTTGCTTCACTACAGCTTTCTGCGGTGCACACTCTCAACATCTTCGCTGGAGGACACGGACCAACCCGCAGTTGGCGAGCATGGATCGCGTGCCAGAGCTAGCGGCGTACCAACTGAACATCTCTGTCATCAATGTTTCTCAGATACGACACTGGAAGAGCAATAGGAACGAAGGAATAAGGCCGCCTGCGGCCGCAGAAAACAGGTCGTGCAAGTAATCTGCCGGACTCTACATTCATACACGTTATATGTCGTGCTGATGTGATCAAGAGTATTTTATTTATTTATTTATTCATGCACACGCGATGCTCCTAAAACCAAGTACAACACGTGGAAATTTTTGAAACCGGCAGCTAGTAGAGTGAACAGAATCCAGTACGACAGAGAAAAAGCGTAGCTAGACGATGCTTCGGCCTAATGTAAAACATATAACCTTCAATCTATTGCAAAATATACTCCGGGTACCCATATGGCATCTGCTAATTCAGATCTAGGTCCACCACCACGGCGTCATTGAGATATTCACGTCCAGGCTACGCCATCGGACCAAGTGTCCCGGGGCGAGCTCTGTGTCTCAAGAGCTTCTTTAATCTAAATACAAACCCCGGGCGTTGGCCTGGAGGAAGCTCGCTGAACGAACCACAAATGGTTGCCAAGATCAGTTGAGATTAGGGAAAAATATGCACAGGGAAAGTATCCAAAGGTAAAGAATTTATAATAGATAATTGGTCAAGAAATGGCCTAGCTAATCGTTGACGTATAGGGTGGCACGTAGTTACTGTCCCAGCATAAGAACGCACGGAAAACGTACGAGAGAACATTTTCCAACGACCTCTTCAGGGATGAATCATTACCACCTGAGGAGGTGAAAACCAGTGGTTTTATTTCATGTTCCCTCCTTTGGCGCACATCACAACCATCAGAATCTCAAGGTCTGACTGGGCGCGCGATGTCCACCTTTATCGACAAGGAGCTTCTTACGACAGAGCAGGTCTACAATTCTCGGCCTTATAAGACTTACGAAGGATGGTGTGAGAATTCTGAAACACCTATTGTAAAATTCGAGAAATCGAGTCAGAAAGTATCGCAAGAATTTCTTACCAACCCACTAGTTGCAAGCCAACATATTAGGTTGATGCAAAAGAAATGGCGCTTTCTTGTGTTGACTACATTTCTTTCTCACAACCCTAACAGACGGCAACCTCGGCAGACGACATAATGACTTTGATTAGTGGGGACCATTGCCTATTGTATGGGCAGGTCCCCGAAGTCCTGCGCAGGGAACTCGGAAAACTGAGAATCGAAGAACAAGAAAAACTTCGTCTTCAGGTCGTCATGTTTGACAATTTTTTTTTCTTGGAGTATAAAGGGTTCCGAAGCTGGGAAAACTAGCAGAAATGCTACAATTTTCCTGTAGAATCTCAAGACTACTCAGTTTTTTCCATGCAAGTTATCAGAATTGGAACCAGCTCTCGAAATCAAATTTTGGTGAAAAGTTGGGCTGCAGAAAATGTGCTTTTGAGTATCTTCAGCTTTTTCTAGCAGACCCCTCGCGACATTCTGAAGTAATTAACAGCAACAGGTATCGCGCAGAGTTCTGTCTCCAAAAAGCAGCTCGCGGAGAATCACCCACCAAGAATACTAGAGATACCAAAGAAAAAGCTTTGAAAAATGCTCGTCTCTGTTTCACCAACAGCAACCCCGTTGCACCAGGTCTTCCATGTGGGATAGGTACTGACGTCCTGACCTAGCACAAAACAGGTGTTTTGGACTGTGTCGCTTGTGGTATTACAGAAAAATCCTCAAAATCCAAAAACCAGGAATCAGGATTTTCGGAAGCTCTCTGTTATTTCGTGTTTCCTTGCCACAGCCGACATCTCGTACACATATAGAACGAAAGAGCTTGCTTCGCTCTACAAGAATATATTTACATCTAGATGTCATACTACGTCCAGACCAAATTATATGGTTCTGAAAAAAGGGCGCCATTTCTTTTGCATCAACCTAATACTTTTCTTTGAGGCGGTCATGTTATCACATTAGGGAGCCCTAGTTATGAGAGAGACAAGCATTCGTTCTCTTGAAATTTCATTCCATGTAGTTACTGCCAACCTCCCTGTAAAGTCGATTTGCTTTGGACTCCCGCTGTGGAAGGTTTGGCAGGAACCGAGCAATACGCCAGACATGAAGGCCAATCGATGTCTGCACTTTGTTTTTCGTGTGCTCTTGCACCGTTCGCCTGCAGTCCGTCCTGGTAGACACACTGCATATCTAACTGCATATCGTGTTTTACGATACGGCAAAAACTTTCAACTATGATTTTCTCCAGAATATTTACGACTTACAACCGGAATGTCTTTCACTTTTTCGCATTGTTTCCAGAAATGTGTCTTGATAGTTTCACGACTGTGACAGGAAAGATTTCCATTTTAACTTCTCATACTAGATAATGGGCGTATGATGATAACAAATACAACGCTCTTTGCATACTCTATCTACATATTATATCTTGGGGCTAGTGAATTTTGCCCTCAAAAGTTGCTGTCAAAAATTGTTAAAAAAATAAATATTAAGCCACCAGCAAAGATTTCAACTCATATCAAGATAGCATTAGAAAAAGGTATATGACATGAAAGTCATGGTTTTGTTCGAAAATGTCTCCGAAAACTTTCGAGACATTCTCTACCACTGATTGGACGAGTTTCCCGGGAAGTTTCACTTGTGTATTTTGCTATCCTTACCATTACTTCCCGACCGTTACGAGTTCCGCTTTAGGAAGACCCAGTATAAGATCACTGAGTTCATACAGTGTAAGGTTGTTGACCAAGAATGAGCGATTATTCATATCCGGTTCCGTTTAGCCGTTATCCGTAGGCTTCTACCTATCCTCACCGTTATCCGTTTCTTTGGCACCGGATAAGGCAGAAGTTGGTTGCCTTCAGCTTGCTTTTGCTCCATGTAAGGCATCCGTCATTCACACCAAACAGTTCGCCGTACAGGAACCCGGGACACCTCAGAAAATTTGAAAAGAACTTTCCTCTTTATGGCCAGGGGCGAAAGGTCCCAGTTTTGCACTACCTTCTCATAATTCTTATGAAACCCAAACAGTCGATGCCACATATTACAGCGCCTTTTGGACAGGTTTCATTAAAATTATAAGAAGGTAGTGCAAAGCTTAGACCTTTCGCCCCTGCCCAAAAAAAGAAAGGTCCTTTTGAAATTTCCTGAGGTGTCCCGGGGTTCGCGAACGCTCAGTCGTTATTGGTTATGCAGTCTTTTAAGCCTGTTCGCTATCCGAGTCTTGGGATGTCTCGTATCCGCTCATTCCTGGTGTTGACGCCCTTTTCGACAGTGAGTATGTTTGTGGGCTAATAGCACCTTCACCATGGGTAATCTCAATGATGCTTGCTGCTCAAAAGTTGATGTGTACAACTTTGCAGGAAACGTTCACGAACGTCGTTACTGCAATACACGATCGTATTAACCTTGCAGATCCTGTGTTAATGCATGGATATTGTGGAAAAGGTGTGATTCACCGCTTTAGTTCAGTGGTAGGAGGGCCAGATCGATACATTGAATGATCAGGACATTGAAGTGGTTTCAGTTTGTTACACTGTGACTGTATGTGTATGTACGTATGTTGTTTTACTTACTGAATTTCTGATTCTATGTTTACACGTACTTCTTCGCCATTCCCTCACGTCCCTCTTCCAGACATTGTGTGAAACGCAAAAAGCGGCCATGCAACCACTAGTCTCACATTCAACTTCATCTTTCGCTCAGACTGCCATCGCTATCTCTCGTTCCTATACAACCTTGGCGAGATTATGATGACAGTAAGCTAGTGGTACATTTCTGGATTTCCGTTCGGTTCTACTTACCAAGGACTATTTGTGGTTACTTATTAGCTCCAGATCTTCGCTTCCATTATTCACATGGAAAATTAAAATTTTATAGGCTAGCCTTATACCCAATTCTATTCTGCAACCATACCTAGTTCTATTCTGCAACCCATTTTTGTTTTCATTTCGGTTTTCTTTCTGTACCACTTAAAAGCTCTTGTACTCCTCTACAAAAAATATTGTCATCATTGTTACCTTTTTATTTTAACCACTTGTTGCCATTTCATTTCAACCACAGCAAGCGACACGACATTTCCTTCAGGTGAAAAAGAGTAAAGGGAAAGCGGATATTCTTGATAGAACGATTCTGAGGTAGAGAGAGGGAGAGAGCTCAAGATATTCAACAGAAGTGCAGGTCCCCCTAGAGGAGGCACATATGTAGTTGGAGAGCTCTGAGAATCTCTCTCGATACACAAACAAAGTCTACTAACATTTTTACAGCCCCTCAAATGGAGGGCAATCCTTTCCATGAACTGAGGTATAGGGAGTAAGACTTTATGAGTACAACTCTTTGAAAACGGGTGGAAAATCACAGCATCATAATTCTTACTCAAGATCTATGGATTTATTTACTTCACAAATGTCGTCGCGACCGTTTGGCATCTGTTATTATCCTTGTATCAGTTATTTTCATGCATCCGCTACAAAGCTCTGCATTATTCGATGCAGTTTATACGGTGATACATGGGAACCCACACATATTTCGGCCAGCAGCCGTGCTCCCATATGCCAGAAGTGATACAACCTCAGATCAGGGAGTGATATTAGTAGACGATGGACTTCGCTCCCCGTTTCAATGTAATGACGATCCAATGCACAACCAATCGTCATTAAAAAGCATTTGCATCCCGATTCGAATCATGGTCGACATTTTCTTATGAATTTTTATTATTAACTATGACAGCTCCTGTTGTTCATTGAATTGAGTGTCTCGCCATCAGTCATTAATTCTCCCTGATAACTAGTGATTTCAAAAGATTGTTACGAACTCTCATCAGCTGTACTATAGACTGTTTTGATCGAATAGCATATTAAATGCAACTGATACTCGAATATTCTATTGCGAGTTAGTCGAAAATTGGATGTTCAGGAAAGAGAGAGTTCCATACCCTTGGATGAAAGAAAACAAGGGCTGCGATGCTTTGAATTTTTAGAAGATCGGATTTTTCAGATGGACATTTGAATTGTTTGTCAAATTAATCAAATTTATTCGATTTTTGTACGGTCAGTACTCTAACGATATGTCAATCTCATGATCTCTTTGCTGTATGTTTTATTTTGTATTTTTTTTTGTTTTTAAGAAGAGTCGCCTAGCGGTGCTGATGCATCTGCCAAATAAAAAGACCATTTTTGCTTTAGCCGGCGATGAAGAGCGTGGTAGTGAGCTCCTTGTAGTTAATACACATCAACACCATGGGAAACTTGCTTTCTAACTCAAACAGCTAGTCAGAAAGCTTTGCTGACACAGTAGACACAAAGTGCTCATTTAATGGAAGATAACTAACTGCCTTATCCAACTTTACCCATAAAGATTAAGGTTGGACTATACGCTATCTTCTCAGATAAGCTAACTGCGATACAGAGCTAAAAAATAATCGGCATAATATTTTTAACAAGCAAAAGCTTGGAGCAATTTTCAATCAGCCATTCCATCCGAGGAATAATGGGCTAAAGTACAGGTTGCGCAGTTGCCCACTGGCATCGGAACCAACCCATTCCTCAACTCTCTCTCCCTCTCCCTCCCTCTCTCTCTCTCTCTCTCTCAGAAAAGCCGCAGTTTTCGAAACGGTTCATTATGTGACCGTGGACTGTAATTCTTGACTCAAACTTCATGAGATGCTTGAGAAAATCAACTCAGGCATGTGGAGTAGGTTGAAGTGAAAATCCTCCTTTCCCGATTTTCTCGACTGTTATTTCTGTGAAATTTGCGGGGATGCATACGTCAGTTTTGGAGACAATCTTATATCGAGTATATATTTTGCATAGAATGTCTCGCATTACCATACATGTTGTTGAGAGCTAACATCAGTAGTCATCCCTCCTTACACCTAGAGAGAACCATGGATAATGACCCTTCATGGATTCCTGCAAGCCAACAATTAAGACGAGAAGTACCGTCCAACCAAAAATTGACTTTTTTATTCATGCCAGTTTTATCTATGACGAGAGCAAAGATCGGGTACGGCGATGCATTTTTACAGGCCTATTTTCCGTGATAAACGAGAGGATCCGGCTGCAAAGGTCGTACATATCACCAATTGTCATCATTTGCACATTAATTCTAGTGTAAAGAGGATAGAGGCTCTCGTTCCAGACTGAAGGCTCCGAAATCATGATACATATGGCATCGACTAGCTTTATTTTTCTGCCGCTTGACCTACCAGTAAAAAATTCCCATAGACAGTTCCGCTTCACTTCCTTAGATTTCATGATCGACATCCAAATTGTATGTGATCTAGTGCTGATCCCATCCGGAATAGAATGAATGGAGAAGCTTTTCTCTAATTGTTCAACTTATTAGTTCAGCTGTTAGTTGACTATGACTTCCTGTACATCGTCGCTTACAAGCTTTCCAAGGCTGTAGGCTGTTTATTGTGAAGATTTCAGATGGGTGTTGAAACAATCAAGCTTTCAAGCGGTGGATGCATGCCTGTTCTCGGTCTTGGAACATGGCTGGTATGACATTTTTTAACGAATGTTTTTCTAAGTTGGTAGGATTTAACAAATTACGAGCATGGGAATTGCTGTCAGCGTCGGTTTTCCCCCAAACTCATCGCTTTTCGTTCCAGCTGTACTCTGTTGTTCTGCAGGAGTGGAATCCTTCCTAAGGAGTCTCACTTTCTCCTGCTTTGGACAAAATTTGGCTCTGGAAAAAAAATGATCATAAGGGATGTTTGAATATCGCAAAACGTCTTTTCATCACAAATGTAATCTATTTACCATTTGAATCTCATGATTTTAAACAAGCCAGTGTCTTATTGTGAATGTCGAGGCAATGCAAGCAAGTTCTCATAGGAAAACTACTGCGTCAAAGACTGTTCTTAGACACAAGGTCTACTTCGATGGTTTTGGAAGATCTCTCCTCGGAGCATGCCATTTTGTTTTAGCACCAGGGTTTAGCCACATAAATAAAGACTGATGGACTGAATAGAGCCGATGGATATCATAATGTTACTTTCAGTCTACCGACGAAGGTGAACTGACGGCTGCACTGAGGACTGCTCTCGACAGCGGTTACCGGTTGATTGGTAAGCTGCCCATGTTCTGAGAAACTTTCATGATACAAGCAATTACGCACTGCTTCATTACCGCATCTGCGCTTGATATTTTGCAAGCTTACCGGACCTATTCTTGGTTTGCATGCATCATTGAGATAACCCAGGGTAAACCTGCATGCAACACACAATTCTACGCACCGTTAACATGGGCGCAGACACGTTCATCCTGGGTAATCTCAAGTATGTACGTATGCATTCGGCCTCTGGAGGTGCGTTGCCTTTTCAGATACCGCATTTGTCTATCAAAACGAAGCGGTTATTGGAAACGTACTGCAAGAGTACTTCAAGAGTGGCAAGCTCAAGCGAGAAGATATCTTCATCACATCGAAGGTAAGGTTTCCCGTATTTCAAAATTGGCTGAAACTTTGGGAAGGGAACTCAGGCAGTTGTTTTGATTTGCATTTGTATGGAAACTTGCTCATAGAGCTCTACCTTCCCATTGTCCCTCTATCTGGGATAGTACGGCCACCTAAGTGACATGAGAGTTCTGGTTATTTTATTCGCGTGTGCGCGAAGAAATCTGAAAGACCCTGCGAAGATTATTTACGAAAGTCTTCACTGTTGTGCATCGTATAGTTTTGTATTCATTCATGCGACTCTAAACAAAACATCATTCGCCGTCAGGAGAATTTTGTTGTATTCCTATACTTTTGATATAGTAATATCAACTGACCACACAACACGTCTTCTTCGAATTATTTTTCATAGTGATTTCATTGGGATTTTTCCAATTTTCAATTACCTCCCTCAAAGATAATTGGCATATTCAGCTCCCACTCACTGCTCACGCTCCTGAAGATGTGGAGAAATGCCTGAACATGCAGTTGAAAGCTCTTCAGATCGACTACCTCGACCTATATCTCGTCCATTGCCCATTACCCTTCCAGGTAATTCGCTCACCATCCCTGTTGTTGAGTTCCGCAGACATACAAGTGACTGAACAAGCAGATTTGTTGTAAGATGACAAATAGAGAAATTCCTTGTGCTAAGAAAATCAAAAATGGAAAAGTCTACTCCTAGGGAAGGGCTTTAATATAATAAGAAAAGAAATGGCCGCTCACCAAAACAGCTGTGCGGCAACGGTCCGCTGCCGCCACAACTCGATCGAACGACACCACGCTGATCCTGCTGGATCCAGGATCTTGAACGTTAGACTACTTATAAATTAACTTCTTCGCGCTACTCTCTTCGTAGAATTGTCGGGACAACTGGCTAGGTTCCAAACGATCAAAACCAGATAGAAAAGATGGTGAGTGCTGCTTTTAAAGCTAGCTGGAATCCATTCGGGCAAGCGCACGAAAGGGGTAAGTGGCATCAACGGATCAGCAAGACGGACCCTGCCACCAAATGGGACAAACACTGAAGATGAAGAGATTTAATTTGGCTCTGAATTTTCCTTAGTGTTGTTAACACTCAACTTACAATGAACTCCAAACGGCCACAGACAAGGGTCGGGACCGCGGCGCGGCGTTCTTGAGCAGAGACGCAGGGGCTCTGCATGCTCGCTCTGGTTGTCTCTGCCCAAGAAAGGTCTACGGCCGTTGGAAGTTCACTGTATATTGGCCCACATCGAGTTGGAAACACGAATTCTTTAACGAACTAATATTTGAGTAAACAAATAAATGCAAATAATTGGAGTCATCAGTTATGGTGGCAACTTTTTTGTGGCCCTCATTGTTTGCTGTGTTCAGAAAGAGAACGACAGCTTTGCACCGGCCTTTGTAAACGACATGCAAGTACCAATAAAAATCGACCATGTCGATACGTGGCATGCAATGGAGAAGATGTACGATGCAGGAAAGTGTAAGGTACCCACAAATAAATTATGTGCCAATGTTTGCTTAATCAATTCTGGCTAATTTAGCCCGAAAGCGCTATTTTAGGCTCTTGGATTGTCGAATTTCAACGCGAAACAAGTTCAGAACGTCTACGACCATGCTCGCATCAAGCCAGCAAACCTACAGGTTTTGCTTTAGTCGATTTCTGATTATTAAGGTCTGAAGAAGGCATTAATTGCCGAAAGCTCGCCGAAAATAAAAGAATATCAGAGTAGAGCCCAAACAAATTCAAAAACAACCAGATACAAATGAGGCTCAGGGACAGAAGTATACTAAGCCATCTTTAGTCAATTGTTTGATTTTGAAAAAATGATTTTGTTGTTTTCCTCAAATCGGTGTGACGCTGCAATACTTGTATATTTGTATATATACGAATTTCTGCACTCGCTGGTGCCAAGGCTTGCACAAAACAAGCTTAACAAAACTTGAACTTTAATGATTGGCCGTATTTCGTAGCTGGAAATGGGGTCTGTCATGAGATAGCAATTCTAGGTGGAATGTCACCTGTACTGGCCACAAACGGAGCTCTATGAACTCTGCAAAAAACTCAACATTTCGTTCACAGCATATGGACCATTAGGATCTCCAGGCAGGAAGGTTAGACAACGTCTATTTATGCATTTGAATTTATTTAAAAAAACGAGCTGTCGGCTTTTTCAAGGCTTTCAATCCCAATATGAAATGGCCTGAAGGTAACCCTCTCTCCGATCCTGAAGTGAAAGAACTCGCTGCAAAACACAACAAGACCCCAGCCCAGATATTACTGCGTCATCTCATCCAGCGTGGTATGGCTGTCATCCCCAAAAGCGTCAAACCAGAGCGGTGAGCTATGGAAAAGTAATCCTTTGCTTGAGTATTATGTACATAATATATGTACTTGCACATTTTTGTAAAATTTTCGAATATTCGAATAATCGAATATATTCAAAATGGCTTTTTTCGAACATATATTTATTTATTTATTTGCACTTGTAGGTGCGCCACAAAGAGATAGAATATGACCACGCTGATGAGAAACAAATAATACTTCCATCTGAAGCCTACTTGCCGCCATTCCGTCAATTTTGCGGGAAACATAAGATAGGAATGAGTGAAGAAAAAGTGTGATCTTCGAATGAGCACATCACGCAGGAAAAGCGAGCACTGACAAATTATGAATCAAACTTCACAGACTTAAATGTGAATAAAACACTGACAGTGGGGAGTGCCACTACCCACGCGGTTTGAAATGGGTAGACTAGGAGCAAATTTTCGGTTGTTAGGTATCCGTCGCCCTAACAATTCACCCCTAGGACCAACCTGTTGAATTGACAAATATATGTTGACATTATAGGTCTGGTATGAAGCGAAATGCAAGTCAGTGCAGCTAGCGTTATGTAGGCTCGTGTAAAAAAAAATGTGATAAATAGTTTGAGAAAAGATCATAACGATGAATATCCCACGCATTGACCAATGAGGGCACGTAGGTCTGTAAGCATATCCGTTGGAAGTAGCGATACTAAATTAAAATCGGAATAAACAATAAAACATGCTAGCTACAAGAACAGGGGACTGATTATACATAAAAAAGATGGGATTTGCACGTTACTCAAGATTTGCGTAAATAACTAGAGCTAGAGTATGGGAAAGTGGTTCTGTATTCTTGAAAAGAAATTCTTGCTACACATAATCGATTTTAAGGGTTTTGAGCACATCGAGTCGAGACAGAGGTTTCCTAAAAATTTTCGAATTCTTTGCAGATAAGATTTTCTTGGGAAGTTTATTTATCCATCTCGCCGTACGAAAGAAGAATGAATTGAACACAATTTCAGCGTAGTGTTTTTTAATTCCAATGTACTGAAGAGAAAACCCACCACGTCGTGGATGACAAGGACGAATAATCCAGAACTTACTAGCCGATAGTTTCATTTCTTTACGTAACACACGAAAACAAAGAACCGAATCATGGACGACTCTCCTGTATTTTAGACTTTTGAGACCTGAGGTAGCTAAACGAGATCCATACGTAGGAAGCGAGTTTGGGTAGTTTGGATCTGGAAAAGCCCTATAAAACAATATCCTGGTAAAAATATGTTGGACTTTTTCAATTTTGTTGATGGCATTCTTTCTAAAAGGGCTCCATACTGTGGAACAGTATTCGAGATGAGGAAGAACATACATTTTATACAAGCGGACCATCACAGAAGGATCAGTACAACTCACTGTTCTGAATATTCATGAAAAGTATCGAAAGGGCTTTGTTGATGACGATGTCTAAATGCTCTCGAAATTTGAAAGACTTGTCTATCATAACGCCAAGGTCCTTAACAACATTGACGTTTTTTAAAACTGTCCCTTCGATATCACAGGATGGTTCCATACCAGGGCCTAGATGCATAGGCACGGATTTCGACATATTTATGGTTATATCCCAATCTTTCGAATATATCCGAAGAGCGAAAATTCTGGATATTCGAATTTTCGCATATACTCGAGAATAGAAAATTTCGAATATTCGAATTTTTGACTAATCATACGAATAAACTATTCGAATGAAGGCCTTAGAATGAGACTGTATATGGACTCGAAACTGTAGTGTTATAGAACACAGACTAGAGCAAATTTATTATCGTTAAAAAATCTGCAAGAAAAAGGTGATCAATAAATCAGTGAAAAAGTAAGCTTCAGGGTCGCATGGGGCTTACATCACGTCTCTGTGATGAATATTCCTTGTGGGTGAGAAAGTAACAAGTTAGGATCGGAAGTTTTGTTGGTTATAGAACGAAAGTTGAATAGAAAAAATTGGTTAATGCTTTTAGAATGAGCAGAAGTTAGAGCACCGTACAGAGTATTCTACGCGGTGCCTGAGGCTAGTTCCTAGCGTCCCTATAGGCTGCGGCTCTTTTCTTTCGCCTGGTCTGTAGGAGTAAGAGTGGTTAGAGATGTTTGCAGAGTCTGAGAGCAAATTGCTGAGATTAAGTGAACATTGCCTGGGCCGCCGGGTATGCTGCGCCAACGCAGGATGTGTCACTTTTGAGGGTTCTGATTTGGTACCTTGAGATCTAATGCCTGTTGACCGGGCAGGTAACTCGCGTGTGATTTTCAACTTGTTGATGCTAAGATCCCACACTATATAAAGGAGCTTCCCCTCTAGTTGGTTCAAAAGTCCGGCTTTTTGACGTAAGGTACAATCGAACTGCAGCTCTTCTCGCGTGCAGTCTTTGCGCGCATATGAGTGCACATACTGTTGCGTTAAGGGGATTACGAATCAATTCATAATAACTGTAGCAATCGATAACAGGATGACATCTTTCTCCGTAGTGGACGACTAAAAGACATGGCGGCGTTGCTAGCCTAGAAAGAAATCGCCGTGGGACCGCTCATGTGCATACAGGGCATCTTCGCTCGGGCGCCAAAGTTCAAAACTGAGCTATCTAACGAGGCACACCTCTCTGAACCATTCCATGTGACTAGAACATCGAATATTCGAATGGTTTCATTCGAATAACGAGGACTTCGAATATCCGAACAATCGAATATATTCGAAAAAGAAAAATTTCGAATATTCGAATTTTCGAATGATTCGATTCGAATGATTTATTCGAATGACTGAATATTTATTCGATTCGGTTGCAAGTATAGTACATAATACCAGACCTAATTGTAGGGTGGCTTATTTCCATGTTCCCAGCATTTTCAGATTTGTCCCGTTTCAGTGTGAAGGAGAACATGGCCGTTTTTGATTTCACCTTAAGTCAGGACGAGATGAACAAGCTGAACTCGGTCAAAACAAGGATGAGGCTGTTTCTTTTTGACTTGTGAGTAAGCTCGAAAACAATTCTGGTTTTCCTCTTCATAACATGCAACTGGCTAAGAATGGTGTACAGTGAACTATAATGTCAACATTTCAGCGCCATCGGTCACCCGTTCTACCCGTTCGAAGAGGTAGACCAGTCGAAGCTCAAGATGGTTTCACTTAAATCGTAGCTTGCTTCGTTTAATACTTCCATTCCTCTTCAACCAACACGGTTAAAATATAGCGAAGTGCAATAGCTTTGGACATGTGAGAATTGCTGCTATTTCGTAATGGACGTTATTCCAAAGATGACTAAGTAGCTTTGCGAGTATGTTAGCAGTTTTTTGAACATATTTAGAAAGTTTCGTACGTATAATGCAGAACACTGAGTTAGGGCTATTTCACTTCGAATTCATTGCTTGCTTTTGCTGCAACTATTTCAATCCAGGCTTTGTCACTTGCAATGCAAAATAAAGGTTTGTATTAAGTTAGCTTTGCGTTTTTCTGGGGGAGTTGCTGATATTACGTTTGGCAGAGAAAGCGTTGCCACTCTACAGAGTGAGCCGTAATTGTAGCGAAAAAGTATACAAATCGCCTAGAGTGAAGATTTCGAGAAACCAACGATGTACTAATGTTAATCGGTCGATTATAAACCAAAAACAACATTATCATTCGAAAATACCTCCGCTGGCATTGACACAGGCTTTGAGGAGCTTCGGGAATACGTCGACTGTGGCACGCAAGAACGGCACGTCCAGCTCATCCTACGCCTTCTGAAGAGCTCTTCTCGACGAATTCATATAGCGATGAGGTTTCGAGTAGGCTTTTGCTTCCCAAATCAACCGAACGATGTAGTCCATTGGAATCAAACCCGAAGAGTTGGCTGGCCACTGGTCAAAGCTGATGAAGTCGCGAAAGTTGACTTTGCACCAGTTCTGCACAATTCCTGCTTTGTGAGCCGGGGCCCGTCCTGCTGGTATGCTCAAGAGCGTTTTCAGAGTGAGCTTTAGCCCAGTGTACCAATCTGATAAAGATTTTTTTGATCGAAATGTGCTTTACGGCCAATTATCATAACATTCGGCGAAGCTCCCCGCGAATTGTTCCGCGTACTTCTGTGAGATTGCTCATAGTGGTCATAGATATGTACATGTCTACCTCGTCCAGGTCAATCATATTCGGTTCCTAGGACTTTGTAGCATCTAATGGATCTGTAGTTAACGCTCTGATGTACCCAAGGCGATGGTGATTCCCGTGTGCCCAAAAGCCTCGGCGATAAAGTTCAATGAACGAAAGACTGCGGCAGGAACGCTCGACCATTCCAAAAATGAAATATTTCCTTGCTCGAGTAAGATGAACATGAGAAGAAGTAATGTCACAACTTGCACTAGAAAGGAGAGAGCACAGGTGACCGCGCGAGCGTGACCATGTCTTCTTCTTAAGCGTTTGTCTTGTTCATTGGTGGAATCCGCTTTCCTAGTCTTTTGACGCCAGTTCAATCTATGCGCGCAGTCTGAATGGACTTCTAGCTTCAGATTGGCATGCAGTGTGGCTAGCCACTGTTCCTTAGTCCGCTTTTTTGGTACAAGAACCGTATAAGTTATATTTCAGCATTCGCTCAATCATTTCTCCACCAAAAACTGTTCCTGCTTTCTTCCCTACCGAATGAAGGAAGGATCAGCGCATTTTTCAGATGCGACTGGGTTCTGCACAATATTTCCAGGCTTGGGGAAGTTGGCCTCGAATCATACATAGTTTAAAAAAGGCAGGTTATTCTGATAATATTCCCTAGAACATCCACCATGTCTGGAGGAACTTTACTGCTTATTTATTTTTCAGTTATTGTTGCACTCAGAGGTGCGCCAAAAACATGAGTCCATGATAAAAAAAAACATGCATATGTCTTATGTAGATCTTGATGCGCAAACTCATTCTAAGTGCACTTGCGATTCACTCTAAAAACGATCGGCGACGAAATTCTCCCGAATGGGCTTTCAAAAATCTTTTCCAGCGGAAACGGAGCAACAGCAAGTAAATGGATACAAAAAAAAATGAAAACTAGACTGGAAGTGATACAGAACGATGGGAGTATAAATGGGCCACAACTGTGACTCTCAAAATGTGGGGCTTGATGTTATCCACTGTATTACAAATTTCAAACCGCAAAAATTTGACACCGTACTCGGAGAGCGCGCGCCCGAACGTGTCCGCTCTTCAGATTATGGCAGCCGACTTGCATTTCTTGGGTGTGATAGATGAGGTTGGGCTAACTGTATTCTTTCAGCTTCTTATTTGTTCACTTATGATATGTAGAAGAGATGGATTGACTTTGATTGATTAACTTCTACGATTTATTCTGAGGAACCCTGTTCTTTGGTGTACTTTCTGAACCATCTTAGTAAAGATGTCTCTGGGGGTTGCATCAAAAACAAGAACGCGTTCCTCTTTGAGATCTCAATCGTCCGCTCCGTTGTATTGCCATTATTTCTTGGATCGATTCGCTGTTCAAACGTTTTTCAAACAACTAACAAGTATATCGTCTTCGTAGAAGCTCCTCCAAAACACCCAACTGTGCAGCTATTTCTGATGGTGAGCGACAACCCTGACCACAAGGATATGTGCATAACTTACTCCTATCACTACAGACCTTGCTGCAAAAATAACTCTGAGATTGCCAACAAATCCAGTATTCAGTTCTCGAAAATCACACACATTGCTAACATCAACAAACTCAGCTACACCTTCATACAAAGTCAGCTATATGTATACAGTGAGTTTCTAATAAGCCACCTAAACAAATACAGGCCATTCAGAAAACAATTGATGTGGCATGTTCTCAAGTGAATAGCGGAAAGCTGCTCTTGACAAATCGCGCAGTTCTAGCTTGCTATTCGCAGTGATATTTAGCTCCTTAATATGTCGAAGCAATCCCGTAGGTGAGGGATTATTCACGTGGAACACATGCATTCGAGCAGTGAGAAACCGACTCTCCGATAAATTGCCTGTATGAGTATGAAACCATTCAGATGAAAAAGAAACACTATGTCCCTACAAAAATAGTAATGGAAGAAAAGCATAATGTCTGTCCTGCAGCCCCATCACTTCGTGGATACAAAACAACCTGAAACAAAGCTACAAAGTTACTTTAACTCCTCCTATATACAATACGCTAAGAAATAAGAAGCACAAGTCGACTGCGCCCGTGCAAGCACCATAATCTAAAGGACGGACCCTGCAACGCGCGCGTTGGTCCCGCCATGCGCGCTCCCTGAGTACGGTGTCAAATTTATGCGGTTTGAGATTTGTAATCTTCTGTATATATACAAATGAAAGCCTGTATGTATGTGTGTATGTGTGTGTGTGTATGTGTGTGTGTGTGTGTGTGTGTGTGTGTGTGTGTGTGTGTGTGTGTGT
>JARK01001362.1:1235230-1250358 GCA_000688135.1 Ancylostoma ceylanicum | reverse complement strand
GAGGGGGCGGGGGGGGGGGAGTGGGGGGGGGTTACGGAAGATGTCGAAGATTCAACAATACTAATTCTGCATTAAAATTAGATGGGGTTTTGTAACTTCGTTTTTAAAAAGTAATTTGTTCAATGTTCAATTTTTCCAATTTAACACCCTAATAGTTTAGCAGAAACGAAATGAACAATTTTATTGTTGTTGTAAGATAAGAAAAAGGCCGAGTGCAGTCGTTACAAGTTAACAGGATACAGTTCATTTCTCGACTGCTCTTTGAATGTGCCTCATGAATAAATTTACCTTTAGTCCACCGACGAGGGTCAATTGACGGCTGCACTGAGGACTGCTCTCGATAGCGGCTATAGGTTGATTGGTAAGCATGTTCTGAGAAAGATTCGTGAAACAAGCAGGTGTCCACTGCCTCATTTCCGCACCAGCGTTTAATACAGTGCGTTTTGTAATTATGGGACACCCCAAACTTTTCCACACTTTTCCACTTTCCCTCAGACCAGGTTGTTCCTATAGTACATTGGGATCAACGTCCAAAATAACCGCGGTGCCCTATTTTTGAGATAACGGTAGCAACTTTGCCTCTTGGAACTTTGCTTTTTCTCTTTCTGCCCATCTCGTGATCGTGGCATACCTCCAGACTCCAACGGTTTATACGGGCGCGCAAGAAAAATCATAAAATTGTGACTACTTATCGGGCTTCTTTCGAACTCATTGATTTCATACAGTCTCCCACTCCTGGTCTCTATGAAGATTCTGATGGTGACTAAGTCCGCATTGAAAGGGCATCGCGCATCCAATACTGTCTATCTCTCAATGCTTATGCGCGACAATCAAAATGGGTTAAAGCTATGCTCTGAGGACCTCTTTTAGAAACACGTTGAACACTGCTCACACGCTATTCTGTTTGCTTCAATGGGTGGCAATACAAGAAGGCAACACTACCCTGATACCGATATATTCTCAGATTTTCGTTCTGGAACCTGCGAATCGATCGCTCAAAATCGTGAACATCATTCACAGACAATTTCTCGTGTCCGTTGCTAGCAAATCAACTCTACCCTGCTTAGGTATGCACAAGCCCCAGCACCGATCTTCTCGGGTGCGATATGGGCTCCGAAAAAAGGGTGAGAAGCGAGGGGGCTTCATATCGAGGTCCGGGGCGGAGCCCCGAGAAAAGTGTTTCTGTTGGTGTCACGAAAGGAAGGGGAGAGTGTGCACGTATTTTGAGTGCTTGCACTTTGAGGGGCACAGTCGAGGTCACTGATTCAAACAAATGCTTGCTTGGCACGCACTGCAATCTCTCAGACGTTCTCACCGTCCGAGCACTGCCGCCAGCGCTGGCCGCACGGTCATCAAGCACCCCGCTCACACGTTCATCGCAGGGCGCCCGCACGGTGGACAGGGGACGTTTGCAAGGTGAATGGTGCCGCCCGATAGTGATGAGCGTGCGAGCGTTCTGCGATGACTGCGCGAGCGGACGGCGATGACCGCACGTACCGCGCTGGTGGCGAGCGCTCGGACGGCTCGAGTGTCTTAGCTCGTTCACCGTACAGGTAAGGTTCCGGGACTAGCGAGACTGCCGCGTAGCATAGCGAGAGAGATCGGTGCACGCGTCCAGCGAACTCAACGTGAGCGGCCAGCGGTCTCGGGCGTGCCCAGTGATGACGTCACAACCAGTCATTGGACGCTGGTCAAGCTCGACAAGACCCTCACAATGTTCGGGGTTGATAAGTCCACCTCATAAGTGTTGATGCATTACCACCTCTCCTAAAATGTCCGCATAACTTCCTTCTCCACGGGCGCCGGCGGTTGAAAAAGATTCGTTTCTCGTCCTCAGAGGCTGAATCTGTGGGCAGCACTGACAGGTGGATTACCAGCGCGGCTCAGCAGATGGGCGGTGTAACATGAGGCAAGGATTCTTGAGAAAGACTGCACATACATTGCTGGCCAGAATCGTTTGCACCACCAGCTCGAGGATGAGGGCCATTTTGTCTTGTGGGTTCTCAGTGACATTCATTTCTTTGTGCTTCTTCCTAGTTTATCCCTCTTAGTATTCAGCGATTTTCCCGCTAGATGCTTGCTCTATATTTCGTTTGCT
This sequence comes from Ancylostoma ceylanicum, assembly GCA_000688135.1. NCBI lineage: Eukaryota > Metazoa > Nematoda > Chromadorea > Rhabditida > Ancylostomatidae > Ancylostoma > Ancylostoma ceylanicum. The sequence continues at coordinate 1,248,260 of JARK01001362.1, read as the reverse complement.
TTCGCGTTGTGTTTACCACAGTCGTTTCACGCTTTGCATACGTCGCTGCATGCCTTTAGCACTGGGGCGCGTAGCGCTTTCGCTCAAACGGCTGCCCTCAATCAATTCGTCGTCTTTTCTTTTTCTTTTCACTTGTTTTCGCTCATAATTGTTTTTCTTTGTCTAGTCCCTGAAAGACTTGCGAAAGGAAAAAACTTATAAAACTGAGTCAGCAAGCTTTTTAAATTCGGTGGTTGTTTAAACACGATTTTTATTGGTAAGCTCGTTGTTCTCACGATTCGGTTCACGGCCTTGGCGTTATCTTCGTTCACTTAGGTTAGTAGCAGCGATAAACCTCCTTGAGCGAAGAATGGTCGCCGTGGTCTCGGTTTCAACTTCGTGTATCTGAAATTATGGCGAACATTGTTTGCTCCAGGAGGTATACAGCTGGTACTACCCCACGTGAACGGAGAAAATGCCATGGACGTAAAACGAATCGTGAGAACAGTGAACCTACCAATAAAACTCGTGTTCCAACCACCTCCGAATTCAAAAAGCTTGCTAACCTCAACCAGGATCTACGAAGAGAAGTGTGGGAGAAACGACCGCATGTATTATACCGAAAAGAATATCTGTCAACTAAGAGATATATCTAATCACATGTCGAGGGTACGGAAGGAGATACGTGGGAGAGACGTCACGACCTCTCCACTAGCATTTGGCCGAACAAATGCGAGCGCTACATAACCCTACCGCATATCCTAATAGTAGCTTCTCGCGCCACCGCACCCTCCACCACACAGTAGCTCTCATTCTTATAGGAAAGGCACAGCCGTTCTGTCGCACAGTCGCATCTATCGCCGCTCTGTTTATGATTGCATAATTCGAGTGCTCGCTTGGTCAATCTGCTCGAATGATTGTTGCTATGAATGTCAGATTGAATGCATAATGATTGTATGTTATAGGTCTGACGAAGGTATAAGCATACTGGTTCTACCACAAAAACGAAAGATAAGCACTATACTTTGGACCGAATAACGTATTCGAATAAAAAATTCGAATAAACATTCGAATTTCGAATAATTCGAAATTCGACTATTCGAAAAAAGTCCATTTTCGAATTTATTCGAAATTCGAATATTCGAAAAAAGTGAACTTTCGAATTTATTCGAAATTCGAATATTCGAAAAAAGTGAATTTTCGAATTTATTCGGAATTCGAATATTCGAAAAAAGTCCATCTTCGAATTTATTCGAAATTCGAATATTCGAAAAAAGTCCATTTTCGAATTTATTCGAAATTCGAATATTCGAAAAAGGCCTGTTTTCGAATTTATTCGAAATTCGAATATTCGAAATGAGTCTAATTTCGAGTTTATTCGAAATTCGAATATTCGAAATGAGTCTAATTTCGAATTTATTCGAAAATCGATTTGGCTTTCTCTCGAATAATCGAATAATTTCGAATATTCGAGGGAGTTTTGTGTACGCACATTTTTGCTTTCCAAGCTGCCAGGCTTTTCTCTGTAATAGTGGATGGTCCGCAGAGGACGAATGATCAGCAGTGTATCTGATTTTCGAAGCTCTTCATAATGTTACTCATTCATTAAACACGTAATTCCACATTGATAGTGCTCCTCAAGGTCAACCCAGAAGAAAGAAAGAAAAATGATTGCCAAAGAAAAATGCTATGGGATTGCAGTATCATTTTCTGCTCTGCTCTGCGTAAGGAAAGCCCCATCATCCACCACAGCGAGACTTGTCAAAAAGGACCTCCATGCGGCAACAAGGAGGTGTTCCTGTTGTGATTTCCTACAAGCCTCGAGAACGACTTATGGGGAGGGATGTATCAATCTCCTGAACTGAGAGCGGGTGCTGTTTTTCTATAGAAAATGAGCGCCCGTGAACGGGTAGCAGCCTGATCGGGTGCTCATTTTCTATTGAAAATGAGCACCCGATCAGGCTGCTTTTCAATAGAAAATGAGCTCCCGGTTTCAGTTCAGGCGATTGATACATCTTTCCCATGAAGTGAAAAGCTTTGAGGTCGCTGTCATCGTATGGAACTTTTCAAGCAACAGACACATGAAGACCATCTTGATGAGACTCTGCCTTAAAGGCAGTGTGTCACCTCGTTTTCGTGTTTGAGCTGTTAGCAGAATGTGAATCTCCTCGACTCGCTGATTCCGGCAATATACATAAAATGTCATAAAACGGTCTTTGAACCCGTTTTCCGGGACGGGGTTTGTAAGGGGCTTGTAACAGTTTGCTCGACCGAGCTGACGTGTGAAGCTGTTGATCTCATTGATCTGGCATGTCAAAACTCATCGGCCACCGTTGCAGGCGTGGCGGGCAGCCAGCACACCCACGGACCGCTCCGCCCAGGTGGTCCGTGAACTGCACTTTGGGTCCTCCCAAAAACTGGTTTATCGTCACTCCTGTGATATTTTATGTACATTTTTGGAATCAGAGTGGTAAGGAGATCAAGGACCTGCTAATATCTCCAACATGCGAAACGAGGTGACACACTGCCTTTAAGGATTTGGTGCCATATTGCAGTTAGAATCCCTAGATCACGCCTCTACATTAAGCCGGCATATTTCTTCGTGTCTTTGAGTTTTCAGAATGTCACGATTGAAGTCAAACATACTTGCAGAGCGTCTATCATAGTAGAAGAAATCTTCACCACCATGAATTCAAATTCTAAGGTCATCGGAGACTCCCCGCTTCCCGAAATAGTCAAACTGCTCAAGCAATCGGATGAAAACGAAATCTAATTTCAAATTCAGTCGATTATTCGAAGTCTGAAAAACCGAATAAATTCGAAAATTCGAAATTAATGACGAATCGAATATATTCGGAATTCGAAAATTCGAAATAAGTGGCGAATCGAATATGTTCGAACTTCGATTATTCGATAATAGTGAAAAACCGAATATATTCGAAATTCGATTATTCGAAAAAATGAAAATTCGAATAAATTCGAAATTCGATTATTCGAAAAAATAGAAAAATCGAATAAATTCGAAATTCGATTATTCGAAAATATGGAAAAATCGAATAAATTCGAAATTCGATTGTTCGAAAATGTGGAAAAATCGAATAAATTCGAAATTCGACTATTCGAAAAAATGAAAAATCGAATAAATTCGAAATTCGATTATTCGATAAAAGTGAAAAATCGAATATATTCGAAATTCGATTATTCGAAAAAATTAGAAATCGAATAAATTCGAAATTCGATTATTCGAGAAAAATTTTCGAATATTCCAAAGTATAATAAACACGATGTTGGCCCAGTGTTGCTTTTTTGGATCGCCACCTCGCAAAGCCAACTGAACAGCCAGTGACGAAAGCTGACTGTATTTCTGAAGTGGGGCCCCTAGAGCATCCTTGCCAGCCAATTTTGAGTGCGTCGCATGAGCAATGAGCAGCTGAAAAATGACATATGCAGTTTTGAATGCGCGACCCTCCTTCGATGCGGATGTACTCGCAATCAAAATCTTCCTATAGAGCCGGAGTGGCAAACTGTGTAGAATCAGTGTGGTCCCTAGAATCTCACCAAATTGTCAATATTCCCTGACTTCAGTTGCGCAGCTAATAATCTCCTTATTTAAAAACACAGGGTTGCCACCGTAGGCGGAAAAATTGGAAATCAAGGTCATTTCAAATGCTGATCACAATGATATTATGGAATGAATGGTATGTGGAAAAACCAGCATTGGGAAAGTTCGAGAGTGCACTATAATTATGAAACGCTCTGTGTTTTCCAGCTTTAACGGACTTATGCCCAGAGACATTGTTTTTCTCCAGATACCGCATTCCTTTATCAAAACGAAGCGGTGATAGGAAAAGTGCTACAGGAGTACTTCAAGAATGGCAAGCTCAAGCGAGAGGATATCTTCATCACATCAAAGGTGAGCTTCCTCGTACCTGAAGATTGGCTGACGCTTATATAGGGGAACATGAAGAGTTGCCTTGATTCACAGTGGTATAGCAACTTCCTCATGGCGCTAGACTTTTCCACTGGGTTACCACGACCATCTAAATGATTGTTCCAGCAATTGTTTTTTGTTTTGCACGGAAAATTATTCATTCTTCGATTACTCCATTTTTTCGTTTTCAAATCATTTGCATGACAGTGAATGGCACATTCAGCTTCCTTTCACCGCTCATGCTCCGGAAGATGTGGAAAAATGCCTGAACATGCAGTTAAAAGCTCTTCAGCTCGACTACCTCGATCTTTATCTCATCCACAGCCCACTGCCCTTCCAGGTATCTCGCTCATTATCATTATGTTGTTGGTTTCCGAGGTCAAAGAATAGAACTGAGAATTCAGAGAAGCGTTTTAGAAGGGTATTGTATCACATGCAGGTATAGCGGAGTATTGCGGTTCATCCAATTCAACAATGATGAAGTGTTTTATCTTAACGACCTAACTTTAGAAGGAGATTCTGGGCCAGCTTGACGCGCTGAGGATTATTGAGAAAATATAAGTGTTTGCCGAGTGCATTCTCGCAACTGCGGTCGAACCTTCGTCGCTTGCTACAAATTTACAAAAAATCCCGGAGGCCGCATGCATCACTGAGATTAATCAATGTTGACGTGTAAATACTGTCTCACCCATTGTTAACACGCGCGTCAACACGCTTACCCTGTGTGATCTCAATGATGCATTTGCATCCGTTTCACCATCAGCGCCTTTTGGCAGCGTTTCACCGTTTTCGACGTGATAACTCGGACCGATATGCACATTGAACGCGGACAACTGGTATACTGCACTATCCTCTTTTTTAGTGTCCGTCACACTGTCTTGATTCTGAGGAACGATCCGTGAAGCATCGGCATTCATCACACTACTCGTTGAACATTCCTCAATTTTTAACAGAAAAATACAGAATGGAAGACTGTAAATTACCCTATTTTTTCCGTCGAACATGCATTCCTTGGGAGGGGAATGTTGAGAAACTTCGTCAAAGTCAGAATTTGGATGAATCTTTAGTTATGATGGCAACCTTTTCGTGACCCTAATTGTATGCTGGCGTGTGTGGCGCAATGCTAAGAGGCTCGCTGCGCACGCACACGGTCGATGGTTCGATCGCGCCCGTGGGCAACCAAGCCATAGATCCCCTGGGGTCGATGAATTGGCAGACTTCGGCAGGAGCTTGACTCAAGGCAAGCGGGACTTCGTAGAAGGTGAGGTGAGGAAAGCGGACTTCGTACCTGGGACCTGCACTTTGGTCAGATGACCATTCACTCCTCTGCGAACGGTCTAATAATCATCCACTCGCTAGATATAGCTAACGATAAATTAGCTAACGATAAGTTCTACACAAATCTGAAAAAGAATTGGAATCGGTTGATTTTGGTAGGAGTTGCAGCCGAAAAAGTACGTAGCAGTACCAACAGCTCCGCCGGTACTGAACGGATCCTGCTCAAACTTTGTAGCAAAGTTGAAGGTGCTACTGTTCTGCCAACTGCCAGAGGAAATTGGATTTAATTGATTTTGAGAGGAGATATTGCTCAAGAATCCTCTGAACCCTAAATTTGCCCTAAAATTTAGGGTTCAACACCGGTCCAGAGGATTTTCATCAAACAACTTTCTTCAAAATCAATTATTTCCAATTGTACCAGAGCGGTTAGCCAGAGGACAGTCTGCTCGTTTGAATGAATAACAAAATGGCCTAGTTCGTTTAGTTACAGCGAAAATAAAAACTTTAACAAAAGTCATCTGCACCAGTTCGGCGCATTTTCCTTTAATATCGTTTCCCAAAGTCAATAATTTCCAATTTTATCCACATGGTTGGATCCAGCACCACTTCCTCCTTCGTTCCGATGAGAAGACTCCATTAGAGCTTCTTTATTTTTCATGATTTTCCACAATATTCTCGGAAAAAAAATCGTGTGCGTTTCTTAACGTGTTTAGACCTGCTTCCCCACCAATAACACGTTAGCTACATCATCCTGATGAAGATCGATCGATACCGGCTTGTTATTCTTCTTCAAAGGGGAGTTCGTAGATTTTTCACATATCGAAGGAGACTTCGTAACTTTTTTTGCTCGAGCTAAGCTCGTGCCGAACTCTGTGAATTGGTACCAGAGGAGTCTGGGAGGATGAAGCACAGATCTGATTCATCGGATGCTCCCCGCAAGTCCCTATATAGAGCGCATACGCATTCAACGCCTCTGCGATGCTCAGATGAAGTCGAATGCGTGGTCCCACAGTCATCCCACATACGGGATCGATTCACGCTGACCACTTTATTCATTGTTGGTTACTGTGTTTAGAAAGAGAACGACACGTTCGCACCGGCGTTTGTTAACGACATGCAAGTTCCAATAAAAATCGACCCTGTTGATACGTGGCATGCTTTGGAGAAGATGTATGACGCGGGAAAGTGTAAGGTACTCGTTAAAGAAATGTCTGCGCTTTTCCTAGCCTGGAAGTGCTGTTTCAGGCTATTGGGTTATCGAACTTCAATGCGAAACAAATTCAAAACATCTATGACCATGCACGCATCAAGCCTGCCAACCTACAGGTGAATGATTTCGCTTTTTCGATGGTTTAAACTTTGAAAAAAAATTAACAAAGGAAGGAGGTATTTTCTATGGGGTGATTTATACTACGTAGGTACATACGCTGTACGTCAGTCGCACGTCAGACACAAACATCTACCCGTCAACGATCATCAATGAAAAGAAAGCGCGGCGCATACTTGTGCGTACAGACAGCGCCAGCAATGCGATTGACTCTATTCTTCGTCATCTGTAAACACGATATGACAACCATTTCGAATGGAGATATCGATTTATTGGTTTTATCGATTTTTCCCACATACGCCCGGGAACGGAACCGAGGTTCTCTAATGCGCTAAACACGAATACGAAAACTTTTCTGGGATAGGGTATCGATTTATTTATTTATTTTACCGATAGTACAGGGTATCGATTCATTGATTTTATCGATTTTTTTGCCTTCACTCAGGGACTTGCAAGTACGTGTCTACTGGGTTCTGCAATGTGGTGAGCACGAATATGGCAACCATTTTAGGTGATAATATGGATTTATTGATTTTATCGATTTTTCCGAACTTATCGACTGTCCGGTTCTACCGACTTTTTCATTTTCAAACAGGTGAAAAAGGTTACCGAGTGTACTTAACATGGTGATCAGCGAGTACATCAAATGGATGTATTATATTTGTATCCTTATTATCCGCATCGTTGTGAGAATTAAGGGGTAGTAAAACTCCCGAGCGAAGCCGGGGATGCCGTCTAGTATATGTACAAAGGCTCGTCAAACGTATGCGTCCACTATAAATTGCCCTCGTCTTCACTCGAAGAAAAAGTTTGCTGCGCTGAAATGTCGTAATATTAGCGTTCTCGAAGACAAAAATCAAAATGTAGAATATTCATCTGAACCGTCTCCAATTTCACCTACAGTTATCGCATATCAGCATAAAATAAAAGACAGCTCCGAGGCTTCTTTTTGTTGTCGAAGGCATATCTCCAGCCGCAAAAGTGCGTCAGTCCTTTAGAAGGGTCAACCAGCCATTTCGAGAATGCCCATTCTATCGCCTCACCATGTGTGACCAAAACAACAATAGGAAATCCATTGGGTTTGGCAAATCTCTTCCACGCACAGTGTGCAATTTCGCAAATCTGGCCGCTCGAAAAGTATTTTTCGACCTACCTTGAGAAGTCACGTGTACTGCACCAAAGTACTCTCTGATAATCCGCGCATATGAAACAATTGGTTTTTTGGCGACCGATCACCAGGCAGGGCATGATTAGATATCGAAAAGATACTGTTTCTTTGAAACACCGTCAGAGAAAAAACAGATGAGTACTTTATGAGTTGTCTCTCTCGTTTATTATGTCCTCTGAATTTCGCATTTGGAATCCTTTCGATAGAACGAGAAACGGGCTTTTATATTTTCTAGTAACCACATTTCTCAGTCATAGAGAAGAGAGCCAAATTTGCTTAAGAAGTGGGCGATTCAGTATCTGACTTTGTTGTGTTTTCCGTTAAATCTAGAAAAAGTTCCACGTGTCTCCGCCAAAAAAGTATATGGAGTGGCTAGCACTGATCCTCCTGCATAAGAGCATGCGTGTTATTTTTGCGTCCACTTGCGAATCTTTACAGAGAACACTTTTATATATAACAAAATCGCTGCTCTCTAGGACAGACCTTTTCGACATGTTTCAAGGACATGAACATGCAACATCGAAGAGACCTCTATTCTAGAACACCATTGTGGGTAATGGTACACCAGACTGTTCTGGCCCACGATGTTCACTTGGTGAGCACTTCAGAAGTGTTAGACTTCCAGAAACAGCGCATATTGTGAAAGGGATTAATGAGGATCAAAATGGCACCTTTCATGTCACAATTCGAACCCAAGAATATGGAAATCAGCGACATAGAGACTACTCAGGGAAAAAATTAACAGAATATAAGATTTGGTTCAGGAAGTCCTGCTCAAAAAAGGGATATCGTCGCCGTCAAGGGGTGGAATTCATCATTGAGTTTACCCGTAGTAATCGCGTTTACCTCCAAAGTTTACCCTTTTTTTGGCATTCATCAAAACGTTTACCCCCAAACATCGTGGTAAAGTGCGAGGTAATCTTTACCTGTCTATAAGTGGAAGGTAAACATTACTATGAGCGTTTACCCTCGACAATAGTGTGACCCAGTGATAGGTCCGCGCTCCATGAACATCAGTGGAGCGCGTTATTCTCAGTGTGCTCGACGTCTCCAATCAAAATGTTCGATGACTCGGCTTTATTCTTGAGGGATTGGGGCGCTTGAACACTCCTCTAAACACAGCTACCCTTTGACAGTGCTACGGTTCTAGAGTGGTGAGTTGTTTTCAAACTACTGTAGTTTTGAGAAGGTTGTTAATGTTTACAGTTTTGTTGTGCTGTTCAGTGGTGCATTTAAGATAAGCTGCAAGTTTTCGCTATTCTTCGCAGTGTTCCCTTCCCATTTCCAACAATTTTCTTTGTGAATTTTATGGTTGCTTGTGAACTTTCGCGCAATTATATTATTGTCATCACGGTTTTCTTTTAAGCATTCATATAGCATTGACATCATTGATGTTCGTCCCCTTTTCTTTTTGTTTAGCCGACTTCGCAATGCCTTGACAACAGAATCGATGTGATTTTACATGTTTACATCATTTTTGGAGATGGTTTTTGTTTGTGGATGTTTCTACTCATCAACGCTAAGCCACAAAAAATCAACGAGCAAATTGCTTACAAAATAAACAGTAGAAGTATTTCGAAATTCCAGATATGTACTGTCTGTTTCACTAACCTTGCGCATAGGACGAGGTCCAAGATGACGTAAATTCTGCCACGTCGCATTGGATGGCTCACGTCGAATATGATGAGGAATATGGTGACGTGGCGAGACTTACCTCATCCTGGACCTTGTACAGTACACAAGATTGGTGAAACAGACAGTAGTCAAGTTTTGCGAACAGCACTGCAAAAATAACGAAGTGACAAAACAGAGCGACAAACCACGGAAAAATGAAGATTTCATGGAATCGCATACAAAAGTCAAATTTGGAAGACAACAAAAAAAGGGAAGAAAACCCCGAAAACTATCATGAGTGTTGAGAAGCAATATTCCTGCACGAGTCCTTCTCAGAAGCACTTCAAAAAAAAGTGCAAAGTGAATAGCACGGAAGTGCAACACTGCAAAGAAATCGATATTTGCAATTTGCCTTAGACGAGGTGTATTACGAGCAACAGAAGTCACTGTCTGTATAATCGGCACTGTGAAATTCACTGTGTAATGTTGTATATTATGATATATTGTGCATCTTTTCGTTTGTACCCATCCGCTTTTCTCCCTTTGACGAGGTGGAAAGGGAATGGGCACATGACAAAAGATGAACGTTACTTATTCTGAACTTAATTAAAACGACAAGTTCAGTAGTTCCCATAGAAAAACCCTAGAGCAGCAGAGTGATAGTAGCACTGTAGGCAATGGATTTTGCAGTGCCAATTCTAAAGACGGTGGCTTCCATAAAACATAACTGGAACTGCACACCAAAATGGCAAAACCCTCAAAACAACAGCAGTTTAAAAACATCCTCACCTGGGAGCAATCGGATTCGCAAATTCTGGAACCATTCGGCACTCTTAGCAAAATTTCTGAATGAAAAGATTCGCCCCCAATGACAGCAAGTCCGCGGAATTCTCTTTCATACGGCGAAGAGAAGCCACAGACTCGGAGCCATGGAAGACAATGGAATACCACCACTTGAACCATGAATTTAGAAGCAACCGATAGCCAAATAATGCATATCGAACATGTGGGAAACAACAAGGGTCAAAAGAAAACGAATACATACGAAGAAAACAAATTGGGCAGAGAACACATACTCTCAGTGAAAAAAACTACAACTACTCGTTTAATTACCTACCAAAATCATTGGAAAAACTCACCATTTATCTTGTGGAGTAGTGCACATAGCGTAAAATTAGTTAATGCAGGTGCAGAATATGAGGCAGCTGCGAAAATATGCCGGACAGAGGCATTGGGCTACGAAATTTCTGCCGCAAGGAGCTTGCGCGTGCATTTTCGCAATTGGTGCAGCGACGGGTGATGCACCATTTAGCCGTAACTGCGGAGGTAAATGCACCCTTTGGGGTAAACGCGTGATGAATACCGCATCCGCGTTTACCCTCAACTTTACCACGGGGTCTCATACCTCGTGGTAAACGTTTACCTCCATTCTCAATGATGAATTCCACCCAAGGACTTAAAATGTTAACCTGCCTCCCAGGCGACCACATTTAACAAGCCCATCCCTGCTAAACCCATCCGCATTTCTAAGGATTTATAAAGGACTCATGAAATTTCTATGTAAATTATTATTATGAGACTGATCAAGGTATTTACGTGAGCAATAGCTATAGAATTATGGTATTTGAAATCGTGGAACCTGACAAATATTCAATACTTAGTACGTGGGCTATTATCCGACTGTTTCTGTGCAAATGTTTGTAAGTTCGCGACCAAAATTCAGATACATGTTATGCCTGCTTATTTGATTGTAAACTCGCAAACTGGACTCTAATTTAAGTGCCGCAGCTACTACGGAAAAACTGTTTCTTAGTGTATGAGTTTTATACTCTCAAACTCTACTTCCGAAGTAATAAGAACTGCACTAAAACCTTGTCTTCCGTTGTTCATGTGCAGTGTGTAGAAGCAACAGACTAGGCAGAGCATACACACCAAAAAGTAAGAGAAATTATCCAGCAGTTCTCCAGAAAATAATTTTGAGCGGCTAGATGTTCGAAATTGCACACTGTACCACGGCGAGGAATTTCTTTTCTTTCCCTCAAATTCATCGGTGTGGCGCTGCACCGGCTGCGTTTTGAAAGTCTTGATGCACCCTATATATAAAACAAGTCATCAGGTTAACCAATTTTTAACATTAAGAATTACTCGTCATACGTAGCTGGACTCCGGCCTGTCATGAAATAGTAATTCTAGGTGGAATGTCATCTGTATTGGCCACAAACGGAGCTGTATGAACTCTGCAAAAAACTCAACATTTCTTTCACAGCATATGGACCATTAGGATCGCGAGGCAGAAAGGTCGAAAACGTCTATTCATACATTTGAATATTTAAAAAAATTTGGACTGTTGTCTCTTTCAAGGCCTTTCATCCCAATATGCAGTGGCCTGAAGGTGATCCTCTTTCCGATCCTGTGGTTAAAGAACTCGCTGCAAAACACAACAAGACCCCAGCCCAGATATTACTGCGTCATCTCATCCAGCGTGGTATGGCTGTCATTCCCAAAAGCGTCAAACCAGAGCGGTGAGCAAGAGAAAAGTAATCATTTGCTCGAGTGATATGCTTTACCTTATTTGGCCTCATTGTAGGATAGTTTATTTCCATTCTCCCAGCATTCTCCGATTTGCTCCGTTTTAGTGTGAAGGAGAACATGGCTGTTTTCGATTTTACCCTAAGTCAGGACGAAATGGACAAACTGAAGTCGGTCAAGACAAGAACTAGGCTGTTTCTTTTCGACGTGTGAGTAGTAGAAAATAACTCTGGAATTATTCTTCATAACGTGCATGTGGATGAGGCCTGTGTACGGTAAACTCTAATATCGATATTTTCAGCGCCATCGGTCATCCGTTCTACCCGTTCGAAGAGGTAGATCAATCCAAGCTCAAGATGGTTTCGATGAAAGTCTAGCGCTCTTCTTCTAATATAGATGTACTTCCATAACTTCTCGACCAGTACGGTTAAATTGTAACGACGTGCAGTAGCTGTGGACAATCAGTTGTCGTGATAAATTGCTACTAATCTCTCACGGATGCTTTTGTTTTGAATATGAGTCAGCACGTAGCTTCGTTAGAGAGTGAGTGAATTTTCTATATAATTAAGAAGTTTTATTTATATAATACATAATGCCTTGTCAAGGCTACTTCACATCGTATTGATAGCTTGCTTTTGCCGCATCTATTTTGATCAAGTCATTGTCACTTGCAGTGCGCAATAAAGGCTTATATATTCCTGAGCTTCTGGGGTTTTTTCCGTGAAATTCCTCATAGTACGAGAGGCGGGGAGATCGCTGCGACCACCAACAAAATTTTCCAGAGACTGAACAAAAAAACATGAAGTTACTAGAAAAACTCCGTCGACGTTCGTTTTTTCGACATCTTTACCAAACCAAAACCTTGATATAATTTTTGTCAATGTTCAGATACCCGCACTTGTTTTATGAGCACCTCCCAGCGCCCTGTGTACAAAACTCAGGAAACGGCAGAGCGAAAGATTTGGACTCACAAACTTCGCCATGACACAACCAGGACTCAATGTGGGCGTGGCCTCGCCGACGTCTAAAGAGTAGACACAACCAGGAGTCAAAATGGCCTGATAACGTTGGTTGACACATCCAGCACTCAGTTTTCGAAGAGTCATGGTTGTGTCCACTAAATTTGAGTGCGGGATGTGTCTACCAATTGATACCGGCTGAGTCCTGGATGTGTCAACCAACTTTGAGTGCTGGATGTGTCTAC
>JARK01001362.1:1202322-1231289 GCA_000688135.1 Ancylostoma ceylanicum | reverse complement strand
CGACCCCTTCGCTTGACTGTGCTTGCGAATTCTGCTGATCAGTGGTTTTCAGATAGTTTCTGTTACTCCCTATCTTGTTTCTGGTGTTTATACTGGTGTTTCGTGGCTATTTCAGCTAGAAGCCACTCTCTGCAGGCCCGGCGCTGCAAAATCTACCGTAACCGGGCGCGCGTTGCCGGACCAGTGCGTGGCTGCGCCCTGTGCTGGCCCTTTTGTCACCTATCGATCGCCATGTGCGCGGATCACCAGCATCACGGGAAGCGCGTATCAGATCCTTAACTGTAGTTCTCGAATTCTGAACTCAGGGGACTACACTCACCATAGTACAGGCATGATTATGCGNGATGGCCGGAGTTACTCGCCATGACCACATCTGTAACGTGGACACATCCAGTAGTCTTGGTAGACACTACCTGGAGTCTGCTCGCACATATGGTGGATACATCCATGACACAAAGTAGAGTCTACCATGACACAAAGTGGACACATCCAGTAGTCTTGGTAGACACTACCTAGAGTCAGCTCGCCCATTTGGTGGATACATACATGACACAAAGTGGAGTCTACCATGACACAAAGTGGACTCATCCCGTAGTCTTGGTGGACACTACCAGGAATCAGCTCGCCCATTTGGTGGATACATCCATGACACAAAATGGAGTCTACCATGACGCAGGGTGGAGTCTACCATGACACGAAGTGGACTCATCCCGTAGTTTCGGTGGACATTACTGTTTCAGCCAAAAAGTAGACACTACCAGCACTCAAAGTGAACACATGGTGGGCACAAGGTAGACAGATGGAGGTGCGTCAGTCCGAGCTGGTAGACACTTCTGGGAAACAAAGTAGACTCATCTAGAATCGGTGGGAGATAGTTGACACATTTAGCACACCCCGGGATGTGTCTACCATTTAGCACCTGGATGTGTCCACCTTGTGTCCGGGTTGTGTAACTTTCTATTTGTGAGGAGACTGTCATTTTTACGTGGTCATGTTTTACAATTTTTTCTTGTGACTTAAGAGCTTCTGGAGCTGAGGAAAATGCCACGCATACGGCAGAAATCTTTGAAAATATATCCATGCGAACCGTTTGCCAACAAAACCATTGAAGTTCGATTTATATCAAGGAAACAGATTCTGGCCGATTCTGGGCGTGTACAAGCTGAGCGTTCAAGCATCTGGGTCTAAAACCTCCGTCTGGCAATGTAGAGTATGCATGACAAATACGCAAACACTATTCACACGTGAAACCCTCGTTTTTGCTTTTTTTTTTGTTGCAGACGAGCAGTTATGTTCTTTAAGAAATAGTGATCATATTGGGGAATTACCGCATGCTTCGCGCAAAACAGCTTTTGTTTGTTGCTGCCGTTCTGTTAGTTCATTTGCTTATTAGTTTGACTCACCATTTTCAATCGATTTATGAAATAAATAAATAAGTCTGTATATATAAAGTAGAATGTCCGTGCGTGTGTGTGCATGTATGTATATGTATATGTATGTTCCATATAGAAATCGCGGAGAGTTACCCAATCGGGACCCAATTTTGTACACATATTCATCTCGGACCGGCGGAGGTTTTGGGTTACTGAAGGTCATCAATTGTTTTATCGACTTATCGATTTTATTGATTTTTCGCTATTTTTGCGCACTGGTCGACGAGGATATGTCTACTAGACTTCTTCAGTGCGCTGAACACGAATATGAGAACCACATTCCACGAGAACACAGAGTTATCGATTTTGTCGATTTTTCTGCCTTTTTTTAGTGATAGGTAAGGACACGTCCAACACGTCTCCTCCAACACGCTGAGCATTAATATGGCGGGAATTTAGGAAGAATTTACCATCGAAACAACTTTTTCTGCTTTCTGACAGAGGTGAATGAAAAAGGATTCCTGGGCTGATCATGAAAATGATGAGCACGAAGAAAGGATCGTTGGGTTTAATAGTTGTCGTCGTCAGCGTAGACTGCCGGGAGACATGAAATAGCCAAGCAAAGCCTGGCACACCGTATAGTAAATAAACCAATCAATAAATAAATAAGTAAATAAATAAATATTGTCGCGTTTCATCGCAATCGGCTTAACTATGCTCTTCACAATGGAGACCGGATAATCCGCGTTTTTCACACCTTACCTTTTTTTATTTTATCAGTGTGGCCGTCCGTGTGATAAGACGTGAGAACTTGTAACATTTTGTTCTCATCATTTTCATTCATTTTCTTCACAGCGACGGTGTCGCTACGTAGTGTGCCATAGGCTTAAAAGGACAAATTATACCAGATGCGACTTATCAAACGCACACATCCATTTGCGAAAGATTTTCGATGAAGACCGGTCAAGCCGGCACGAAATTCTTGATGAAAAGAATGCGCGGCCGTCGCGAGGCCGTAAACGCGCGCGGCTGAGCTGCGACTGTGATGCGACTGGCCCCTATTCTTCATCATATAGACGCACGCGCGTCAGTCGCACGCATCCACTATAAATTGCCCTAAACTGGTCCACTTTTCGTAAATCGCACTGCGGGTATCACAGAAGCGAAGTCCCCCTGCATGTGAAATTCCTACTCTTCCCACTTGTGAAAGGCATGTGAGCGCTGGCTGATTGGAAGCGAAGGAGCAGGTGTTCTTTTCTTGTGCGAGGCCTGCACTGTGCACCAATCGTGAGATAATGCAAAAATGAGACCACTGTGCAACCTGTGCATAGTTTTCTATGTTGAAACATTTCGAAAAACGCAGGTTTTGAATACGTGAGAGGAAAAACATTCTAAGCTTGTGTTCTACACATGATTATGTCGGAGAAGACCGGGCAGGAACACCAGGATTGTGTCAGGAATGATGAAAGAACGTCAACGCTGAAAATGACAAGCACGATGAGAATGACACGCTTAGTCGAAAACATCCAGAGCATGGAACCTCTTATTTATTTATTTATTTATTTACCTATTAATTAATTTATTTATTTATTTATTTATTATTTATCATTTATTTATTTATTTATTTATTTATTTATTTATTTATTTATTTATTATTATTATTATTTGTTTATTTATCCAGCACAAATTTCCCGTCTCGAATAATGTGCAATCGATAGAAAGCTGTTGGAGACGAGAAACTTGTGCTTTCTCGGCATGTATTTCTGTTCACTGTACTTTAAGGCTAGCGATAAGCTAAAACCAGTTCTCAGGTTTTGATCAATTTTTTAAATTTTTTTTAGTTTTTAAAGAGAAAACTTGAATAAGAACGGGCGCGTGTAGCGCACTGGCGAGAGACGCACTGCGACACCCAGTCGATGGTCCGTTTCTCTACTGTGAGTAACCAAACTATCCATTCCTCTGGGGGTTAAATTGGTATCAGAAAAGCCTGTGAGGGTGAAGCGCTGACTTGGTTAATCGAGCACACTCTGAAAGCCATGCATATGTATTCAATGACTCTACGATTCTTAAATGAAGTTGAACGCGTTGAGGAACCCACAAAGGGGATTGAGTGACGCCGACCACTTTACTTCTTTACAGTAGCGGTCAATCTTCTGACCAGAGGATGTCTTCGATAACTCACCTCTGGTTACCTCTGGATCGAGCCATCCAAGGGAATTTTGGGTATGCACCAAAGCACATTGGGGTTCAATAAAATCAGCTCAGAATGAACACAGACTCAATTAAACTTCGACTACTGAGCCCCCATGCATTTTATCCCACATCTCGACTCCCGCCTAATGAGAAAAAGGGGAGCTGGTATACAGTACGCACATAGTTGCTTATTGTTTACAGCAGACTGGTAATGTGGTCCTCTCCTCGTCTTTTTGGTAATTTCTATCAAATAGTTTTACCCTAGAAGGATAGAACTATTTAATAGAAATTACCAAAAAATCACCCCCATTGTATCATGAGAACACTAATAGCATTACAATTTTTATTTGAGTATCAAAACAGCTGCTACTAGTTGCGGATAACGAAGAAGGCATCCTTCGACGGATGGGATTTTTTTGCTCGGAATCTCTAAAATTTCTTTTTCTTCATTTTTGTCAAACTTGTGGGCTCATTTTCTATGTGAAGGGAAGAACTACATACAGGGCACAGCCTTTGTAGTAAATTACTTCTTCACAGTAAGACATGAAGTAATTTTTTTTGGAATTGAAATGAGCGATACAAAAGAGAAACCCCTATGTTGGTGAAAGACACTTCACTCCACGGGCACTCAAGCAAGTGTCAGAAATAGAAATAAAATCTATTAGAGAGGAAAATACTGTCGTTTGCTTATGAAGGAAAAGAAAAAGCATATTCTTCTGGTTTTTTTTTTCAAAATCGTAGACAGTGAAGCAGCACTGATCGAATTTTGATAGAAAAATGAGAAGCAATAGAAAGAGATGAAATCAACGTCTAAAATTGCCAGAAAAATCATCAGAACTGGATTCCCCTCTAAATTCGAAAACATTTTAGTTGGCAGCGTCATGTATCCTGTAATGGCACCTGTGAATACAAACATGTTCATTCATATCCTCTAATGAGTTTTTCTTGGATTACAAAGTATACAAAGTATATAAACATACGAGTCAGAGCGCGTTTATCCGACTGGATAAACCATATTGGATACGTATTCAATTCTCTCGCAAATGAGGTGTGTCGACGAGATATCACATGAAATAAGTTGAGGGTGATGTAGCAGATAATTACCAAGTTGATATCAATCCGAGGAGGATATCCTTCAGAGAGGCGAATGGATATGCATATCTGCGGATAGGCATTCATTGGATAGCAGAATACCCTAACTACACCAGGAGCCGTATCCAATATATTTAACCGTGGGAGGGAAAACACAGCGGGTTTGTATCCATTCCCACTGGTTTTCATCCAAACTGCTATCCAATATAACACATTCATTCACACTTTCATTTCTTGACGCAAGTGCGGTGTCTCGGTGAGAATCAACACAAAATGAAGAAGGAGTAGATCGTGGATCGTTATCACGTGGAAATCGACCGGATAAAGATAACCTGCAGTGAAACGAGTGGATCTGCATATCCACGGATATGTTCTTATTGGATAGCAGATTCTCGAAACCACTGTAACATATCCGCTAGAGCATGTTTATCCGATTGGATAGAATATATTGGATACAGGCCCAGTGTACCTGTCGTTCTGAAGTGGACAAGTTCATCCGCTGGAACTGGGTGTTCTTTGTCGAGATAACTCGCTCTAAACAGAGGGGACTAGGGATATTGATGTATAAATATATTAAGATATGTCTTTTATTTTTTTGCTAGAAAGTGCCCTCCAGCTTGAAAAAGCGGGGAGCTCAGAACGTTCCCGGGAACGACGTGATCAGCAACATTACCATTTACAGTAATCATCTCAGAGCAACGTCTGCACTTTTGCTCGAGCTCATCCTCTCGGACTAACACCTTTTTCGGTCAGGCACTCCTTGGCCCAGCACAACTCCGTCTAATTTGAGGATTTTTTATTATTGGTCGATGACTTCTCCTACCTGTAGTTTCTGGATTTCTGATCCCGTCGCTTCAAGTCTGATAACCGNGGGCGGGCTTCGTTTTCGCTCCGACCCCACGAAAAGCTCGTGCTGGGGCATGAGCGAGGTGCACCGGCGTTTTTGAAAGTGCGCAGTTTATGGGAGATTTATTAGATTGGTGCAAAAATAATGCGCGTTTTTCGATGCATCCTCTTCGGGACAGAAAATCCCCGGTTGTCATCGTAAACAATACGAGAAGTTGTGTAATTGTATAGCTCCTTGTAGCAAATTTCATGCCCTTTCCGAAGGCTTTGTCCGTTTTCAATGAAATTGACATCTACAAGTAAATTTTATTTTCGAAATGAAAGTTGCCGAAACAGAATTTTCCCACATTTCACTTCTGCGAACCAAAACTTTCCACCATCGCAGCAGGAACTGCTCAGAATACCGCAGTACTTTGGTCTAACGTGGTGTGAGCGAATATCTACCGCGAAGCTGCTTTTGGTTTTTTCAGCGTGATGAGTTCTAGTTCGAAAGTAAAGGAGGTCGCGTAGAGTTGTCTTTAGTTGGCGACCGCCATGTGATGAGAGTAATTAGAAAGAACCAATTCAAAACATGTTTGGCTCCTCAGAACCTCATCGGTAATTGTCGTCAGACCACCCCTTCCTTGAATAAGAATGGGAGGACGAGAAGCACGACGAGTAGGTGCGACGGAAACTGAAGGTGTACCAGATTGATCTTCGTTGAGAGTTCTGCTTCGCGCCCACGTAGTGAAGAAGTTGCGACCAAATCTTCAAACGCTTAGTGATGCACAGTAGATGATAGACCCTCTGTTAATACAAAGTGCCTCGCTGAACAATTCGGCGAGAAAAAAATCGAAACAGTGTCAGAAACCAAAGCAACACCAAGTGAATGTCACAATGATTTTTTGGTGGTCTGCTGCAGAAATCACTCGTAACAGCTTGTTGAATCCATTACAACTGAAAAGTAATGCTAGCATATTAACGAAATGAACCGGAAATCTCAGTGTGTGAGCCCTGCATATTCTAATAAAATGGATTCCGTTATCTTACGCGGTACAGTCCGGCCACATGTCGCACACCAGAAACTACATAGGCTGGAACAACTAGGCCAGGAATCTCTACCTCATAAATTATAATCAGCAAGACTCTCGGTCAATGACTCCACCTTCTTGGAGCATCTAGACGGCTTTGTCCGGGAGAATTTCTTCGAAGACTGACTTGGTACCAAAATGGACTTCCAGGCGTTCGTCGATCTTAGAAGGCACCGTTTCGGATGTGCGGTGGTCCTTGAGCAGCTATTTTATTGCTGAAGGTTTGCGGATTGTAACGATTCTACGCTTGATTGGAAACATTAAAATGAAGCAAGTTATGGGCTCTCAGTTAAGGAATTAAGGGATGGAAAACACGTATTATTTCTGCGACCTAATAACCAACCTAATAACACGATTTCACACAGAAACCGACTGAATTTTGCAAGAGGCACGTTTTACACGGAACTTATCAGGAAATCAGGAAACCACATCTGTTATATCATAAGAGAACTACCTCACCCATACAGTTAATCCTTAACAGAACTCCTTCACTTCAAGCGGAACTTAAAATATGCGCAGAACCTTTCATGCAATACAATTGCTGACTGATGAGGTGTACTCAGTCGTCCAAACCTTAGGTATTTCGTAAGCTGGTATGTCAAGTGTTCCCTCATCTTTCTAAGCTAGAACGCCAAGAATTCCCTTGGTCTCAATTTTCGCTAGGCACTTTCGAGGGTTCATAATCATTCATTCACGATCAAACAACAAGTATGTAATATTTTGACACCGGTATACGCACACCTTGTTAATTGACTCTAGTTTCATCGGGAATCGAGCAATTTACAACAATATGCAGAACAAGAAGGGGATGAACGGGGGAGTCTCTGAGTCAGGGGTTTCTAGAGGGGAAACTGACGTGATTAATATTGACGGAAGTGGCAATGAAGTTCTACGAGAACAGGGGCGTCAATGTATAAACATGATATATATTTGATTATTTGAATCTTTTCACAAGGCACTAATTTGTGTACTTTGATTAACAAGCGGCATCACAGCCAAGAATCAAACAAACTATTCGATAACTATGATAAACATATACATACATATATATAATGAAACTCTGCACGCATCTGGGCTATATACAACACGTATAACGCATCGAATGCGAATAGGTGCGCTTGCCGCAGAATCGGGACGACGGCGCGGCATCGACGTGTCGAAGGCGGGCTATCGACGCCGTCGGGTCGCCTTCAGAAGCGGTTCGCAAAGGCAACGGAAAAGGCGATCGCTCTGCGAGGACGGAAGTGGTACGAATCGGTTTCAACCGGGTTCACGGGGAAAACTGGACCAGAGCGATAGATCACAGAAGGAAGAGGCAGATGTCAGGCGGCATCCCACGGTCGTCATTGGGTCCGCTCCAGCAGCGGCTCCGCCAGTGGGTCGTCATGCTTCAGCACCTCGTATATTGACTCAGCCTTCTCGAGGCGCTCCAACAATGGCAGAATGTCCAGCAACTCGACATCTGACGGGTCGTCCCACCACGTAGGAACAGGAATCTGAAAGACGATTCATGAGCAACTGCGTCTTTTTCTGTGGAATAAATTAGTCGATTCTATCCCAGAATTTTTGCATGGTCAATTAGCTCATATCGGTAGTGCAACTGATGATTCTCCTTGAATTTTTATCATGTTTCAGCTTGACAGATCACTAAGCCTCAATGGCCTCAGCGATTTTCTTAGGTGGTAACGTTATAAGACTTTTGAGTCAGTACGATTGTAAAAATCTGCATTGGAAGTTTTATAAAAGTTTTTGCGCATAGAAAGGAGCCAGAACTAGAGAAACAGCTGGAGAAAGGACGCGCTCGTCAATGTGTTGATGTTCCCAGCTGTTTTCAGCTCCTGCCTTTTTCTCAAAACAGCAGGGGTTTCCAGCTGTATTTTCATTGCACAGTTTAGTTCGTATCCAAAAAACTTACCGCATTCTCGGGATGAAACGCGTAGCTGGCCGGCGAGTTATCAATGATCAAGACCTTAGTCAAATCCCTACCGAGCCTAGCCAGGTCCTGCAAAAGTGAATGGTTGAACCAAGTACATAGGGATCGCTGCTTTGAAATAACGTCACTAGCTTACCTTGACGTAATTTCCCTTGTGATAGACGCAAGCCTCCCTAAATAATCGAGATCGGAACACACCACGCTTATCGAGCAAATCGGCGACCGGATCGGCATACTGAAAAGCAGCAAATTACATAACGCAGAACAATGCAAAGAGCTGGACATTAATCCACTAATACATTTTTTTAAAGAAATTTAGTGTCATCTTATGGAATCAACACGAAGCAAATTGACGGCGACAGAGGGAACTACACACTGCATCTGAATTTTTGTACGAAGGGTTCGGCACATTAGTTGCATATAATTTGTGCCAAATTAACTGTCGAATGGTGCGTGCCCCACCCTGGACGTGATGATACGGTGAATACATGCTTCACTTGGGGTATGGAGCGTTATTCCTGGTAAAGCCGGCGCAAACGAGCTCTTTGATTGGACGTTTGCGTGAATTGGCCAATTACAGAGCCTGACTGCGCAGCCCTCTCCAGGTACAACGCTCTATACACCTTCACGTGAAACTGTCGAGTAGGTTCTGTCGTGCTTCTCTTGCTTCTGCCCCAAACAGCCACGTGCACTATCCAACAGTTTTAACTAGACTCTAAATAACTGGTTACGCCTTTGGGATTGGGTGAGTGCAGACAAACTTAAGTATTAAATCGAAAAATCCAGAGATAATGAGTGGGTGTGAACATGTAAACTAAACTGGTATGGAATCGAAATCGAAAAACAAAAACAAATGTTTCATTCAGAAACCATTGAGCAGACAAATTCCGCACTGGATAAACTAAACCGTGATTGGAAAATGTATGATGAATGTATGTAGTATAAGGTTTTGATATATGTGTTAAGTTCTCGCCCTCCAACCCTCAGCAAGAACCCGCCCGCTTAGAGCGTTATACCCGGAGTGGGAGGCGCGGGCCGGCTCCGTGATTGGCTAGTTGGGTAAATTAACCACTTGTAGAGCTCGGCAGCACCGCCCTCTCCTGGCATAACGCTCCACACCTCAGGAATAGGAGCAAATCCACATTTAAAGGTAAGAAGAGAGTTTTAGTGTCTAAATGCACGATTCTGGTGCTCCCCATTTCATCTCACAACGACATACACCAGGAAACATGTGAGTCTTACCTTGGCTAGACTGGCCGTAAACAACACGCATTCATAGCGATCTCCGATTCGAGCAAGGAACTCGTCCACATATGGCCGCTTCAAAACGTAGACCTGGTGCACGATGCCGTCGATCTCTACCGGAATCACAAAGTCCGGATTCTTCACCGGCTGAAATTTTACAGAATAATTAGCACACCACTGTGGCCAATATATGTGCAAAGACGAATGGCCTTTCGCACGCATGTCTAGTGCGGTTAAAGGGTGGCCTCAGAGATTTACTCTACTGATTCGTATTCAATGAAACAGACCAGAATTCAATAATATTCAACAAAGTCTAACCAAGACTACCAAAGCACGTTGAAATTTGGATATGTTTCGACGACAACTTAGGTTGTTGGTAACTGGGTGAGATCTTTGGGCAGAGTAAATCTCAGAGGTTGAATTCATCCTTTCTGGACATGGAGGCGAAAGCTTCACAATTCCTATGAAATTTTTTTAAAAAAGGAAAAATAAAAATATCCAAACCTTAAAGGAGGAATGGACCAGCGTCTCATCGAGGTCGATGATAAGGCACTTTTTGTTAGCATCTGACGGTCGAACCGGCGGCAGCAAGAACTTTTCGCCGGCAGTCTGGAAAAAGAATGTTCGTTGACCACAACGCGTCCACGCCAAACACCAACGCAACTGACATGGCCTCTCTTCATCCACCATACCCCTGGCCAGGCAACTAACTGCCGTGCGAATCCTCTCAGTCGAGTATTTGTTAACCAAAACTTGTTCACAAAGTTAAGTGACTTCTGCGCCATGAGTTTAGCACTCAAGAGACCTTAGTGCGAGAACGCAGTTTAGAGCCTTTTGCATGCCTAACACGGTTAGAAACTCACCTTCTTCCTATAGTTGCCCAGCAGGCCTTTCTTTATAATTTCGTCAGCAGTTGGGGTTCGACCCGGTCGCAGAACAAGATTTCTTAGGAATAGCGACGGATCTTCACGAGCGGCGAACTCCTCGATGAATGTACGCTTTGTCCGCATTTGTACTAGTTACCAGTAGTGGACCGGTTTGAGATAATTAAATATAGAGATCGATAGACCTGCTAAATTGGAAAGGTGTAGGTGGCTCATCACGAGATCGGATGAAAGGGAGGATAATTTCGAATGACGTGATTTGTAAACATAAACAAAGCAACTGGTGTGGAATATCTCTATAAACAGGGTTAGAGTTATAGGTAACAATAAAACAAGTAGTATTAAATGAGTGGTATAAATACAGTGGGCGTCGATAGCGGTGACCCCTCTGCGGCCTCGAAAAGCAAGCGGCGCAACAGCGCCGCTCAAGCGGAATCCCCTCCAGGACAACGAACTATGGGGTGTTCTTGACAGTTAGCTAGTTTTCTTATTAGGTAACATCAAATGTGATGAACAAATACCGGGAAAACCCAGATTCGCCACTGCAGCGAAGATTCTATCGTGAGCGGCGCGGTGGCGTCGCGTTCTTTTCGAGGCCGTGGATGGGTCGCCGCCATCGACGCCCACTGTAGATGTGTAGGTAGGAACACGTTGGAGAGCTCTGGATAGGTACGTATGTGCAGGAGCTCCAGTAGGCCTGACGTTCCAGCAACCACCTCGCAACGCGATAGCACGTGAACAACGACGATGATATCAATGGAATGGAATGTGTGGAGGCGCAGACAGTTAGAGTGTCAAAAATCAGGCTATGCGACGCGGTGGATGGATCAGGACAATTGGAGTCTCTCATAGGTGTTGGAACACGATGAAGGAAGTCATAGCTATCTAGGTGAAAGGATTGGGGCTGGATATATATCCCGCAGCGTGATTCATCCTGAGGAATTTCATAAAAAGCTCTGAAAGGCGACACTGCCCCATCAGACAGCGCATTCAAGACTTTTCTTGAGCTGATCCCCCGCAAGTAAACAGTTGAGTAACGCAGTATGAGTTGGCGAATTTGCAAGAAGTCCAGGGTTCCCTTCGTAACAACATGTGAAGTGCACGTTCCAGCCATCCACCACCATCACCTTCTGAGAACTCAGCCGGAGAAAAAAAAAGAGGTTGCTGTGAATGCTCGGCCAACTGACCGAGATCACGGATCTCCGCGTTCCAGGTGTAATGTAGGGGGATTTGGCGTGTGCAACTGATGAAAAGTCGTCAGTGTTATGAGCCGTATCGGTACAAACATATTAGATCGGCGCAAAAAGAACGGCGCGTTTTTGTGCTGAATTCATTCTTCCCACAGCTTCAACGAACGATAATCCCGGCAGACGGGACAATCCCTTGGATTAACAAGATCCAGCGCTTTTCGATTGGGCAAGTCCCTGACACCCTGTGCCCAGAAATCGGGGGACTGCGAAGTGGAAAAGAAAGAGAACGCCGCTTTCATGTCGTCAGCGATTTTTTTCCGCGAAATGAAGCCTTCTAGAGCTGGAGCATGTGACAACCACGGTAATTTTCTCAAAAAATGTCATGCCTACTGAACCGCTCCCTATGAAGTTATTGAAATTTGAGCCAGCTCTCCGAAGCAAAGTTTTGCCGACTTCTGTGTTTCCGAAAATAGGCCTTGTGCATCACCAGCGTTTTTCTAGCAGATCGCTCGCGACTTTTCCGAGTAAGCAACGGCAATCGGTAGGTTATTGAGGGCGTTATTCCGAAAAATTAGCTTGCAGAAAATCATCTAACAACAATCTCAGAAACAACGGAGAAAACGCTTCGAAAACTGCTCATGTATATTTTCGCAACGGAGAAAAAGTGCACCATTTCCTTTGGGCTCACCTTATAGGCGAATGTTAACCTAACACATTACTAGTAATAGATTAATGCTGAAATCTATATTTCTCTTCAAATACCAGAAAAATTGGCAAAATGAATATCCAGGCTGATCAGAAATCGTTCAAATTGCTCAAATCACTATAGTAGGGACTACGGAATTCTTCTCCCTGGTGGTTGTGCAAGGACTAGGTCGCTTCCAATGGTTCTTCAGAATATCCATGAAAGCAATAAATTCCATAGGACCAAGCAAAGGACCACAACTATGTATAGCTGGAGCTCCAGCGAGGGATTTGAAGGTATTGTTCGTATGATTACAGGAAGCAGAGCAATGGAAGGTCTACCGAAGCAACGACCTGGTGAATATATTACGAGAGCAATCACTGGAACATGCGCAAAATCAAGAGTCGAAAAACATGGAAACTAATTCCAAGAACATACTCCAAGGATCTTGCTTCATGGGAGGACCAAAATTAAGCCTAGAGGAATCAGTAGGATGAAGCAGATGAAGGAAACATCATTGTTGAATTTCAAGGACAGATTCAGCAATGTCTCGAAGAATCCAACCATTCTGACAAGCATAGCCATGGTAATTGGTTTTCACACCTCGAGAACACATCAACCGATTAGAGAGAACGAGCGTCATTGCGATCAAGTCCTCACACCCCAAAACCGGTCGACAGCTCTACAGATGTCGAACGAGCTGCGTTCGGCTGTCGAGAATCGACTTGACAGATCTTTCATTTTTCTCTGGAGAGGCTGCTAGAAGGATAGAGCAAATGATAGCTACGAAACCTATACATGCTGGGTAACTAAAGCGTGTGACTGTAAGCTGTAGACTCATCAGTGCCACTATCAAGCATAGACCGATTACTAGACCTCAACAGCATCTCCCCAGCAAAGAAAGGAATTTCTCAGGAACCTGTTTGAAATTCAGGATCCCATCTCAATAGTCATCAAGAATCATTCCTATTCGACTCACTACTAACGAAGTATGGCCGATTACTAGAAAATATCCATACTGATCAAGAACGGAACTGTGGGCAATGTGGAGGCGATGTTCAAGGGGTAACAAGGAATAAAAAAACACCAAGCATAATCGAATCCTGAGAGTAGGATGGGAAAATCATATGACAATCAGATCATCCTATGTCCTTTGACTTCACTTTTCCAATCATAAAATTGATTTTTTTCTACAAATGATGCTGCACATTATCCTAGGAATTTCTGAAAATCCTTTAGCCATCTTGCCACTACCGCTGGCTAATAGGGGCATCTAAAGATGATTTCAAACTTCTGAAACTAAATACTGGGACTAAATTTCGACCAATTACATAGCTTCTCCCCTCAGCAATATCCGGGCATAATGTTAAGCCATCATTGCGCTGTGGAACCGTTCCCGAACAGAAACCCGAAGGGTTGCGCATAGCGAGGATGTCGAAGAATGTGAAGGTGACAACGACGAAGCAGCAAATGCTCTGACGTGGAGCATAACTTCTGCGAAAACGAGTAAAAACGACCAATAAATCCCGTTTGTCTTCCGGTTTTCCTCCAATAAAAATGGTGTCGTAAAATTTTAAATGCTGACGAAAGAGGAACAATAGATGGTGTGAAAAAGCACAACTAGCGAGGAATGTGCAGAATGCTTACCCAGAAAAACGAAGAAACCTGTGTCTTGATGCCTTTTCCAACAACGTCCCGGAATTTATGTACGACTTTCGCTCTAAGGTCCTCGGGAGATGTACTACAATCCTGTACGCACGACAAGGTAGCAAGAGTGTAGATAACTATGGAATTTAAAGATATGACCAATTGTGAGATGAGCGCCAGAGACAATTCTATGCCTTTTCCTGCATATGAAAGACTTCCTGAACCGGTGCGGAAGTTGCTTGGACGAGCACTGCGACAGCTTGCGCAGCCACCCGCCAGCTTATCGCCTGCAGATCTGAGAAAACTGGTGATCCAGACGTTTGCAGGGTGAGCATGCGAAAGAACAATGACGCCTCCAAGGACCCTCGGCAGATGATTTACGTTGACTGCTATGAAGAATATCCCAGCAGCACAGTATCAATCATTTTCAGCCGGCAGATGCTCTCAAGTGCAAGAAATCTGAGCAAGTGCTGAAATATGCCCTTGGTCTTTTCGTAAACACGTCCAGAAGCCAAAGGTTGAGAAGTTCGAAACGAGACCAAAGATCAGTGCACAAGGATCACTTACATGGATTTGGTACATTCGAGGTCGACTATATATTTCACCCACTGGGTAAATGTCGCTAACTATGCATACATATCTCATCGTATTAACGAGAACACCATAGGTTAGGCGTCAGATTAGGACATATTTCAAATGAATGCCTAAAAACCTCTTGAGAGAAGATTAGATTCACTCTTGCCAAGAAGAAGAGAACGTTTCCAGGAAGGCTGTGATCCGCCCATTACTCTGGAGTGGACCAATTCACCCCAAAATGGATATATTTCGTCCCAACATCTCCACTGAGTCAGCAAAGAGCAGTAAGGGTAAAAGTTGCAAGTTCTACCACATATTGCTGGAAAACTAGCACATTTTTCGGAAGTCGGAAATTGTAAACCTTTCCGGCAACATCCAGTGCAGGAAGCGTTAAATATTGGGGTGGTCCAAAAGTCTTGTACCAAATTTTACGCTTATTTCAAACAATTATAACATTGCTCTTCATGGATGGAACCTAGTCCGCCAATTTCTATAGCTGAAAAGCTGTAGAACATTCTACACAATCTATAGAATTCCAATTCAAGTCGTAAGAATTTCTGGATCGATAAATAAATGTTGGTGCAAGACTTTCGGGCCAACGCATTCAGATTCAAAAGAGCTGTGAATTTCGAGGAAATGAAATGCGCTTGCAGGAGGTTTAAGTGGTCGAATGATGGGCGAAAAAAATCAATATTAATCCTGGACAGAAGGGGTCCACCTTTCCGCAAGATAGGGAAAATTTGAGAAAGTTGACCAAAAATGCAAAACCAGCAATTTTTTACAGGAATAATGCAGAATCCATAAAAGTGAGGCAACGCAGGGAATGTGATCAGAACAGTTCCACGGAGCTGACAGAAGTTCAGGCGAACAACCGTAAACGTAAAGCTTATCAGAAAACGGAAGCTGTCCACTGGCTGCATTTCCAATTACTACGTAATTCACCAGGAATGAGGAATGAGCGAATAGCCTGAGGAGCTGGAATGTTGAGGAGAAACGCGTAAAGAACAGCTGCTCTCACATTCCTGAGCGACGTGCAATATGTGACAACACAAGGGACACTCATGACGGCGAGGTAGGCAGGTACTACGACACGAAGTGCAGCTGACGTAGGCGGCACTTCAACTCCGGTTTAGGAGTTTTTGCTGGGGATGCCTAATGCGCCAAGCATCATATTTCAGAGGAGCTCGAGAGAAGTCTTCAGGTTGAAGGAGGCATTTCGGAACGAAGGCTTTGCGGTCGCACAGCTCTACTGTACCACGAAATGTGGAAGGAATCCAGAAATGGAGGCGATTCTTGTGCGTTCCTCATCCCACGAGTAGAAAAAATTCCCGAAGGAGAAAACTTCTAAAGCGCAGAGGACTTCAGCAGGAAAAGTTCCATAATGTGCATACCTTGACTTAACAGGTAAAAGTTAACATTCTGAAGGGTGCAGGACTATCGAGAGAACAGAGACATGCTCGAACATCGACTCAGACGTCAGTTGTAGACAGCAACAAGACTAAGAAAGAATAAGATGAACAAAGAGACAAACCAGCCGAGCTCCAACCAGTTTATCCCCAGCATCCCGAAATACCGCTAGATCGCATCCAGGGATCGGTGTGTATCTAGCGTTGAAGCAGAGCAGATTCGACCAGAAGGAGAGGGTAGAATAGGGGAGGAAATGTGATCTACTCAGAACTCCGCCCGCTCCAGGGTGTGTATCATCGTGAGGGAAAATGGGGCGTTACTAAACCACCTTGATTTGTAATTTGACTGAATGCGCCAATCATAGCGGCCTGGTAACGCCCCATTTTCCCTCACGATGATACACACCCCCCGCTCCAACTTCTCTTTCGTACTACTCGAAAAGAGCAAAAGAAATATCAGACAGTAACTAATCTCAAGCAGCACAAAAAAAAGCAAAATTAAAGCAACCATCACAGCTAGGATCGAACGTTCGCTGAAGTCCGCAGCTCCGTCTAGGAATCCTTTCTGAACCACAAAACCTTGTTGCTGGTTGGAATTCACTGACTGGACTTTTCGAAGCAGTGAACGTCGTAGATTTGTTGTGGATTTGAAACGACGCGACGTCCGGGCAGCTCGATATCCCAGGTACGGATATTTCGGGATTTTCGTGGAAGCTGCTTTCAAGCGATGAATACTCCGGATTAAAAAGTGCCCGAAAAGATAGAAGAAGACTGGGCGTAGTTTAATCGCACGTGGTGAATGTAATGAAAAAAAGCTAGTAGAAAGATGAGTGCTACCCCGGCCAGCGCGAGAAACTTAAGGTCATTGGCGAAAGTGCCGTCAAGAAATACGGCAACTGTTCTCGTGGAAGCGGAAAAACAGGCGCAGAACAACATTCGACACTAGGTAGAGATAGTTGAAAAATACGCGTTGAATATGCCACAGTCACATATTAATACGAATTATGGTGCTAATTCCCATCTGGATCAGATCTATAATAAACGATTGTCAGCCAAAAAGCCGAGTTAGGAAGAATTAGAGCAGCTTGGTCAGGGTGAGATCCATGAAATCCCAGAAGCCCGAAAAAAAAACTAGACAGCGAGATTTCTTCAGGTGGGTCATTACCACTGAAACCCATTTTGACGAGATAAAGGCAAAAATTGACTGAAAGAAACAAAAATCATCCTAACGGGCGTGAGGGCTTCTAGAGAATGATAGCACATTCACCTTATGTAAGACACTACAATGAATTTAACCGCGACCGCGGCCTTTCTCACGCTACCCCAAATTTTCACAAGTTCTGGCTTATTTTTCTGCTACGGAGCTTTATGAAAATTCCAATATACATAGATTTTTCGGATCATATTGTCTTAGAAATATTATCACATCATCATATAGGAAAGCCGCCGAGATCACCAAGTTTCAATGGTCCCTCAACTGAACCATGCGAAAAAGGAGCGGTGCACTGGTGAACTGCTTATCATCAATGGGTGAAACCTATATAAGTGTGCTCCAGCGTTCTGAAAACAACTGTGCTCTAGGAAGTGTCTCAAACAACTACAAGGTAATACAGGATGGTAAAGCAGACTGCGTATCGAAGAAACATCGAGAAAAGTGAAATTTTACGCGTCAAAGAGATCGATCAGAGGGCGGTCACGGATGTAAACAAGGTGCTGAAATGTGAGAATCAGTAAAGCACACAGATCTTTAGCATTTCCTGGAAATTGTGAAGTCACTGCACTTCGCACGAGCACTACTCTTCACTCGTGCTTACTCTCGTGAGGCCATGCCAGTTGCCGGATCTTGGTGGGCCAGCTATCAATCAGAAAACCATCAAAACACATCAGTGCTCCACTAACCGCGTCGGGAAGAATCGTTGGCGGAGCTGCAGAAGCAGATAGGAAGTCGTCGGTGGTGGTGTCTGGAATCGTGGTGCCGTTACTGGCGCCGTTCTTCTGGACCTGAGTGATCAGCAGCGACGGATTGCGTGGTACGGTCGCTTTTTCTGGAATTTTTCAATGTAGAATAATTGAAAAAAGTTGACCAAAGCAGGGAGATTCATTTCCACGTTGATCTTCCTGGTTATCACTGCACCAAAAGTATCGTCTAAGGGACCAAAATTACTGTAGTCCGTCTACTTTGTTTAAAAAAAAATAGGGAACAAGCAGTCAGGGTTTTTCCAAGTGGCTTTACAGTGGTGGAGACTTTGGTATCAAACAAGAAAACTGTTCAAACACAAATTACAAGGAACGGTATGTATGACTGGCTCAAATTCACGTAGCTTTTATTTAATTTTACGCTAGTTTACGGACTATTCAGGTGCGTAGGGTAATGCGAAAGCACTCATCGAGTTTCCTGAATCTAGCCAGCTAGAGATATTAAAGATACGTCTGTTCTTGTACTCTGAAGTGCATTTGCGCTACTACTCTTCACTTCTAGCTCTTACATGTAAGAATCGCTGTCCATCCTCCCCAACAGTGAATTATCACCTTACTTTATCTCCTTTCAATTTAATTAATGATATTTCACTAGTTTAGTTTTACCTTCTTTAATTTAATAATTTACGAAAAAAATCGGCTGGTTAAATAGCCAACATCACTGCTGCCCAAACCACAGAGTGACGGGCGTGAATGGTAGATTCAGCTGCGCTACTGTCGATTCCTACATTTTTTCACTCCCATAAACCAAGACTTTCTATGTGGAATCTAGCCAAGTGGAAAAAGGTTATGTGCTAGGAAAGAAATGGTCTGGGACGGGGACAAAAAAAAACAAAAGCCGAGAAGAACAGTAGTTTTTGTTCACTCCGAGAAATCATCAAAGCTATGCGAATAATATGGTCCGGATAAAGCTTTGCAAAACCGTAGATTTCTCGTTCTTGATTGGTGTCGCTTCCAGCAGTGAATGCGCATTCAAAATTGCTCACAAGCCAGAGACACAACGCCAAAGAAATTTAGTTAATTCATAACTAAATACTATTTAGAACGCAGAGCCCGGATTCAGGTTTGCCCAAAACGGCAAAACTTGGATTCCCGGAATCTGTTTCAGTATATACGGACGGTGTTTGCCTAAGATATCTGGGTGGAGTCAATCTCAATTACCAAATTTTGTCTTTGTAGGCAGACAGGAATTCAGCGTCAGGTTTATTAAACGCTTCTTAGTTCGCCAGCGGAGGAATTTTTACCATAAGGTAAATAACTTGAATAGTGCAAAAGTGCATGGTTTACAATTCATAGTTGTGGGTTACTGAGGCGGAGATCCTTGAAAGAAGAGCCCGATGATCATTTAACCAAAGTTACTTTTAACCCTTACAAGTCAGAAAAAACAGAGGCAGGTAAACTACCTCAATGACAGCTCGAAAGCAGCAAAAGTAAAGACCACAAAAATAGTCTCATCTCAATAGATACCATAAAAAACTCCGATCGGGCAGATGTGACTCATAACTCCGCTACCCTCGTGGAACTCTTTCACGACGCAGCGCATTTGCGTTGGCAAAGCGTAATCGCGACGAGTTTGTTGACATTTATCTGGAATGTCGAGCGGGGAGCGGACGAGACGCTGAACAAACAGGAAACACAAATCGAGGTATTTGCAACGAATCGCCGTCTCAATAAGCGCAAAAGAACACCGAGCTGCGCTCGAGTGCACGCAGTCATCAAGTGGAGCAGCGAACACGCGCGCGCGCCATCAACGTCGGCGCGAAAATTCACTCCGAGTTGGATGGGATGAGCCGCGGGACGTGCCCTCGGGGGAAGGTTTTTCCGTACAGCGATGTTTCAGAGTCAGCAGCCTTGTTGACGAATAATATTCAGCTCATACATTCTACTTGGGGCACATGATATTAGGTTGTCGGGAAATGATTGAGACACTCCAGATTTTTATCACTCTCTAGAATTTTTCTCTTCAATTAGGGAACTTCAGGACGTGTTGTAAGCACAGTGTATACCCATAGCCTTGGGCCACCTTTCAGGGGCAGACTTGTCTACACAGGTTCAGAAATGGGGAAACTACAGATCGAAGAATCCATCGGTGAATGGTCGAAAATCCTCAAAGTTGATGCAGTGTTGCTTGGCCAAGGAGAGCCTGAGCGACCGGACAGGGTGTTAGTTGGAGAGTGCAAGGTTGGGCAAGGGTATCGAGTATGGCAACGCAGTCCATGCCTGCTCCTCCTACTAACGACAAACTGACAAAGCCAAATGAAGGTGATTTTTGTGCACCAAATTGTGCATTTCGACACGTCGATGTCTCTTTTCTTCAGATTTGCCGGTCTTTGCCCTGATTTGATTAATGCAAAAGGTGTGGTTGTTCATCATGTTGCGTGCCAGCAACTCCAGGGGAACATCTCTCGCTCCTAAGCTCAGGAGGTCGCCTAATTGGTAAATGTCTTTGAGGAGACATATCTACCGAAAAGAAGTATAAGAATCGACGGTTCATGGTTACCTGGCTAACGACCAACGGGACAAATACCATAATGGTATAGTCACCCCTCCTGCTCGCACAGGCGCCCAACAAGAGCTCGTAAAAGGAAATTACTCGAATTAGTTGCCCGTGCATTCCCACTCCTACCTGCACAGTGGCGTAACGCTACGCCTTGGCATACCCATAGCGTAATTGCTCCGGGGCCAGGCTATCATATACTCACATATCCTGGGCACAAGTCATGTGTGAGGGATGCAAGAGAGAATTTTAGGTGGAGTGTCTCAATCATTTCCCGACAACCTAATAATAACAGATTCTGGGTCTTCCCGACGCGTTAGCTTCAGCCGTATACATGAATTGTTTCGAAACGATCTTTGAACCCATTTTGCTAAACCAAATCGATCTGGGATGTATTAGCGGTAATACGGTGGGATAGCGTCACATGAGGAATTTTTCTCGTGGAAGGGATGGCAAGAAAGGGGCGTCGCCACCAGTATAAGTCAGTAAATTAAAGTCATTTAAAAACTTATTTTAAAACTAGATCCATAAAAAGAGCCAAACAAGGACGATCATCAGAATAAAGAATTGAAGAAAAGCTACTAAAAAATACAACATTTTTTCCTATCTCTCTCTACTTCACAAGTGATTTATAACAAATTTGCGAGCGCACTCTCATGGAAGCGTAAACTCACCGACTTCAAAAACCTATTCCTCTTTGCTGTAGCTCACCTACATAGTTATATAGCGGTAAAAATAAGCCTCATTAAACCTGATTAGATGAATGAGATGTGGACAAAGGGACTGGTATTGAGTCTCTATGTTCTATATAATTACAACTGGCATTTCTTACTTCGAGTTCTTTTTTTTTCTTTATGATGACTACATTTTTTGTCGCACACAAAAAAAGTAAACCTTCCTGCAGTGGGCTATAAATGAAAGCAAACAGCTTGCGGAAAGTAACAACAGGACACTTCTTAGTAAAAATGGGAAGATTGGCAACGTTTCAAAC
Organism: Ancylostoma ceylanicum; assembly: GCA_000688135.1. Taxonomy (NCBI): domain Eukaryota; kingdom Metazoa; phylum Nematoda; class Chromadorea; order Rhabditida; family Ancylostomatidae; genus Ancylostoma; species Ancylostoma ceylanicum. The sequence continues at coordinate 1,209,684 of JARK01001362.1, read as the reverse complement.
AAAAATGCCCAAAGAGAAGTGTAGGAAGACGTATAATGACTCTTCTCATCAACCTTTTGTGGCAGATTGACCATAATGTTGGTCTGACATCTGCAAATGTCTTGTATGCACAGTGAAAGGAGTGCAAATCTAGTACTTCCATTCAAAACTCCAGGAAGGTCCTCTCAAAGTCACTGTCTTATATTGCCCTCATTTATTATGCAGTATTATGGAATATACCCTGAATTTGTTTTCAAATTTAAAAAAAAGTTACGATTACTTTTTCGCTTTCGTCTCAGTTTTGAACTATACATTCAAGAAGATTGGTGGAAAATATTGCAAATCTGCATTCTGGAACCATTTATTTGACCCATTCACACCGCTTGCGCCCGATGTAAGCCAATATCAACGCATTCAAGCCAAGGCAATGTTGAAGGCTGCTGTAATTTAAACAAGCAAAAGCGTTCAAATCCTGAACCTAGTGACTACTAGTGCCAAGTACAACCGCTCGATCATCTTCCAGAGACCAAACCATCTGAACGAAAATGAAATCGAAGCCAGATGTTGTTGAGCAGGATTACTGGCAATTTAGGAGGAGGAGGGGGTCCATCCAAAAGTTCATTTGTTTTTGATACATTTTCATTATCCGTGTAGGAAATTGACAAACTGTGGCTTGGAAGGAGGGCTAAAAAGACTATTGCACAATTGGCTATTTCCATTGCTTGCCGGAAGCCATCACAGGATACTTGGTTACAGCCAAGAAGCAGGTTGATGCAGTTCGTTTGCAACACTGGTGAGCTCACTAGCAATTCAAAACAATGAGCAAAAAAGGGGTAACATTAACTTGGTAAAAAAGAAAGCTGAAAAGTGCACCCATTCCATTCTATTTACTTCGACGGTCAGCCGACTACATAAATGTATGAATTTCCCATTCTCTACTTATTTTAATCGCAATCCCCTAACTGCTACGAGCTGACACTTAGATCGTCATAATTTTTTACGACTTTCTTGGACATTCGCAATGAAAAATCAAATCAAGTGCAAATGCTATGCACGAGCCTCACTGCTTCGGAATATGACTCATGGAATTGCAATAAAAGATGTGAACAATAACTTAGCGCGACATATGGTCATTTTAAAAAGAAGTTTACCCATTGAAAATCGCGCGGCTCAGCAAGAGCTGCGCCTTTTTACAAGGTCCAGTTTGAATTCTCCTCCTATATAAAGACTGGTAAGGGTACAAATACCATTATAATGGTCTCAGTGATTTCCTTAGATGTTAGCGTAATGATACTTCTGCTTGTATGACAACAATTTGCAATGAAATTTCTATAGAAAATCTCTGAGCAAAAGAATGAGCCAGAATTTGATAAAATTTGGAAACTAGCAAATAGCTCGTACTTGTCAATAGCGTAAAATTTCTAAAGGTGAAGATTCGCATCGCAAAAGATTTCGTCCCTCAGGATTCGGTGTATTCACTTCTGAAGTGCAGCTATATACATATGAGTAAAGCCACTGAGTCATTACAGAGTTTCCTTCGCTTGATCTCACAGATCTCAGATCTTCAACATGGATATATCCAGACTTCGAGTGGATATATCTAGAAAATAGTTACATACAGAAAATAGTTTTCGGTGCTGCTGCCCTCGTAAAAATACTGGTTATAGTCAGCTCCAAAAGTACGCAGACAAGAGTTGGGACCGCGGCGCGGTTTTCCTCCGTGTCTCTGCCCTGCAGGCCCCGCTGAATCCGTGCAGCAGACAGCGAGAGAGCCGCGCCGCGGTCCCAACTCTTGTCTGCGTACTTTTGGAGTTGACTATATTAGTGCACGAATAGTGCTTCAACAATTCCGTCATCAATGCCGGAAATCGAAAATTCGATGGCTCTGTGGAATTCAATAAAAATCGATAAGACCAAAAATTGTATAAAACTCTAGAACCACTTGGGAATTTGAATATTTCAAATTTGGAAAATGCCTTCGAAAGGAGAACCTTACGAAGTATTGCACAAATATGTTTGATGCTCTCCGATTTCTCAAAGAACACTATTGCCACGCTTAACACTGATGACATACCGACTAAAATTTCGCAACACTAGCTAGTAACCTCAATAAAAACCTTAACAAACATTGAAATACGAAGCAATTTGTTTCAAGCACAAAAGGAATTTGTTGACCATCTCATGCAAAGTCCCTCCATAAACGCACTTGTTTCAAGCTGCCGCGGTTCCTATGTACACCTCCACAAATGTACCGTAAGGGCGTCATAGTCGCGCAGCCCAATTGCCCCGGAAAAGCAATTGTCAGAAGGCGTGGGAGCTTACCTATCTCCGCCTGCGGAGCGACGCAGCAGCACAGGCTCTGCACGAATCTGCCCCATCGCGGTTTTTGTCGAGCTGGTCGCTTCTCGCCTGAAAATCCACGGAAATTAAATGAAGTAGAATTCAATTAACTCGGCTTCCTCTTGCTCTCAACCAAGCCCGAGCCTCACTCCTGCACAACAACACACTCTCTCGCATCTAGGAGTAATGGACAGCTCATCAGCTCATCTGGAGCTTCTTTGCTCTTCGGATGTGAGAGCAGAAGAATTTTCGGGGAAGGGAGGAACGGGACTGTGTGTCATTGAGTAAATGGAAATTGCACAGGGGTGGATAGTATTAGGTTGTCGGAAAATGATTGAGACACTCCACTGAAAATTCTCTCTTGCATCCCTCACACATGGCTTGGGCCCAGGATATGTGAGTATATGATAGCCTGGTCCCTGAGCAATTACACCATGGGTATGACATGGCGTAGCCTTACGCCATGGTGCAAGTAGGAGCGAGAATGCACGAGCGACTAATTCGAGGGCATTTGGCCCGGTGCTCGTCAGTCGCGCAACCATGAACCGTCTGTTCTGGTATTTCGTTTCAGAAGATATGTCTTCTCAAAAACATTTACCAATTATGCGACCTCCTGAGCTTAGGAGCAAGACATGCTCCGTCGGAGTTGCTGGCACGCAACGTGATGAACAACAACACCTTTTGCAATAATCAATTCAGGGCAATGACCGGCAAATATGGAGAAAAGAGACATCGATAGGTCGAAGTGCACGTTTTGGTGCACAGAAATCACCCTCATATGGCTTTGTCGACTCATCCTTAGCAGGAGGAGCAGGCATGTACTGCTCTGTCATATTCGATACCCTCGCCCAATCTTGCACTCTCAAACTAACATCTCGTCCGGTCGCTCAGACACTCCTTAGCCAAGCAATACTCCGCCAACTTTAAGGATTTTTGAGCATTGACTGGTGGATTCTTCGACCTGTGGCTTCTTGATTTCTGAACCTATGGAGACAAGTCTGACCCAGAAGGGTGGCCTAAGGTGATGGGTATACATTGTGCCCACAACAGGTCCCAAGGTTTCCTAATTGAAAAGAAAAAGTTTAAAAAGTGGTAAAAATCTGGAGTGTCTCAATCATTTCCCGACAACCTAATAGTATTCGAATACAGGAATGTCATAGACCTTTTCCGTTGAAGACCTCACAAAATGGTCCAATATGAAAAGAAAGGGCGCTACTCATCGAGTTCGCTTTGGTAAGAAAAAACAACATTAAAAAATTTAGGGGCTCTTATACAAGATAAAGGGTCATTTTACAAGACATCGTTTTTTTTTTCTGAGAAAAAAAACTGCAAAGCCAAGAACAGATCCACAGGAGCTTCATCCGGAAAGCATGCAATTTTTAGACTAAGATGTACGCAAGTTTGCAGAAGGGCAGAAAACATGCATCACACTAGAATAGGCAGGTAATGCAAAGACAGCGGCAGCACCTACCTGAGGTTGAAACAGTTGTGGGGTAGTTGTTTGCTGAAGTGCTTCTCAGTTCCCTGAGAGGATCTGTCTGAACGGACCAAATGAGCGGCTCAGGCCGTTTGGTCCCAACGATTATCTCGGTGCGTTGATTCAAGGTGCCATTAGTGGCAGCCGAAGAAAGCCGATTCTCATCCTGCGTCTTCTGAATGGGCGTCGTCGGCAAATTGTGGTAGATCGGAAGTGACGGCGATATCGTCGGCGCCCTCGGTTTGATCTGTGCCGGTTGAGGTGGAATCGACAGCGGAAACGGTGACGGTCGCTGCGGACGCGGCTTCTGTTGCGCGTAGATACTGTCCATACCGTAATAGGGATTCGCAGACGGATTCCAGTAGTAGGTCACGCCCTGCTGATCCTTGGCTTTCTGCCAATAGTCGAGGCTGTTTTTCGGTCCGAGAGGACTGCGGAACGGGGCGGTCGAGTTCTGCTTCATGCCGTTCATGGGGAACCGTCGACGTCCATCCATAGAATCAGCAAAAGTCATCAACTACAGTGAAGTGGAGGTAGATCAATCAGGAGACAACAGATCGCAAGAGCGTGACCTCCGTCGTCGCGCCGCAATCCGGGCGCCGCTCCGGAAGTGAACTGGCTGTGCAAACAGATCAACCGGTAGTCGTCGAGGCGAGCGAGGCGTGAGTGTGGCGCGAGCAGCACGGCGATGGCAGCAGCGGTACGGCCACGTGGATCGATAGCAGTCGATTATCGATCGACCAGCATGCGAGAGCAGCGGAAGGCACGCGGCGGGAAGGCGGTTTTCTGGAACGTGGTGGATCGAGCGATGGTTGATAACAACAAACGTGCAGATCGAGCGGCGCGACGGACACAAAACAGAGCCAGCTGACGAGCCGCGAGGGCATGACTCAACAGGAGGCTCGGCGAGTCCGCGCCGAAAACAGCTGGCGGCGGCGCGGACCTGCCGACTCCCAAAACACACACTCCGCGAGTTATGGCCCGCTTTGGGCATGCACATTGGAGTAGGAGGAGTCATTGAGAATAGTGTGAACACGATGAAAAGATGATCAAATGCTTTGGATGCTCCCTATTCAACACCCATTAGGAAGCGCGGGTGGTCTCCTACATCTCACCCAAAAGTTTCTCTCAGCGTCCTCTCCCGAGGCCAAATTTATGCCCGCAAAACACAGACGAACTGCAAGTGCAGCCAAATCAGGAGCAACCAAAATTCTATTTTTGGCCGTGCACTGAGTTCACAGCTGTCCAGCCGTCAATTCATTTATGAACGCCTACTCTGGTGACTAGTGCATAGTGGAAACTACAAAATCACAGCATGGCGGCTATTCACATTCAAATGAGTGGCTGTTATTGTGCACAGCAACAGGAAGTGCCTACTTGGCGATTCGCAAAGCGACGAAACGAATTCCCGCAGATGGAAAGTGCTTTTCTTAGCTTCTGAATCTTAAATGATGACTAGAATAGAGCCGAGACAACGGCGTCAGAAGAAAAGAACCAAAGCGGCAAAAGGAATCCCATCAAGGAAGAGAGAATGTTAAAGAATGGGCAGTCTCTGAATCTCATTGAGGAAAAATCAAAAATGTTTCGGAAAAAGAGGTGGGAGTTGTTAGGACGTTACTACATGAGAATAATGGGATGAAGTAATAAAATGAAGGAGGTTCGAGATTTCGCAGTGAAAAAGGAGCATGATCAGTCATCCAAGGAAAAATGTCCAGTCAAATAGACGTACATAGCAACCAAACTCAGAATCATAACTGTCAAGGGTAGTCGTAGGGTGAAATTGCAATTGAGGACTGTCATTAATATTCTTAGAAAGAGCTATTTCCAATAAGTTCGCTTGAAAGACTAGTAAAACAGAGAGTGGAGCCTTGTTCCTGCGAGAGGTATGCGGCCGAGCTCTGCAATTGGTCACTTCATCAGACTAACCAATCACAGAGCTCGGTGGGTACGTTACACAACAGTAAAACTGAATCTCGCCGTGAACAGCAAAGTCATAGCCCGAGATAAATTTCAACGTTACAATAATTTATTTACTACAAGCGATAAATCATTTCACGAAACTGAGACTGAAAACTGCCATGACTGAGCGCAAAGTATACCAGTAAACGAGACTGGAGTCACTGAATAACAAGTATTTTGGTATGCGCTCCATATGCAAGTGGGCGGGGATAAAACGGAATCCTCGTGGATGACAAGGCGCTGGAGCAGCACCTGTTGACGGATGGCTGGCTGATTGCGCGAATTCTCGGCCGAGAGAAGTATGGGCGCCTGAGAAACTAGCGTCACCTCTAAGCTGTAGCGTCAACAAGTCATGCGAAGTGGGACGCGTGTGCTGCGTGGAGACTGGCAAACCCAGTACCAAAGTTGATCGGCATGGTATTGGATTCTGTTTGGGTCTATGTCTTAAAAAATCGGTTGAAAAATAAGAAAAAGCAGTGAATTTTACATAGAGTTATATTAAGGAAAAGTAAAGTACAGAAGTAGTATGTAGCAGTAGTAGCAGATTAAGTAAAGCAGTTATATTAAGTTTAGCAGTGAAACCTGTGTAAAAAAGAAGATTCCGATAAAGTGAGGCCATCTACTATGCCTGGAAAACATTATTTCGTTGGAAAAAGTTCTGCAAAAGCTCTTTTACGAGAACGCAAAGAAATTCCTCAGAAAGTTATATAAAGAAGCAGCAGCGACCGCTGCAAAATCATGACGATGGGAACTTTAACTGGTGGGAGAGCTCAAAAATCAAAGCACGTGAGAAAATATCAGCTAATCTCCATAAAAGTCTTCAGACAACCAAATCCATCCCTAAAAATAGAGTGCTTTCTCATGGTTAGGGAAGAACAAGAAGCGGATGAAAAAGTGTAGCTGCTGCCACCACGAAAATAAATATGAAAAGCAACACAGCGTTTTCCAAAAAGAACTCCTGACATATTCTAAGTACCTTTTTTTCTTTTTTTTTAAATTTTTTTCCTCACGGAACGCACACCTCAAAGTATGGAACAGCCAAGCTGCTCCTTGATGCTGAAAGGCTCGTTCTGTTCTTAGAAGCTAAGCACCTCGAGAGAATTCCAATGAGGAGTTCGCCCTTACTCATGACGTAGCGGAAGTAAGCTAACTCTCTCGTACCATGTATGACTTTCTGAAGTCGCGAGCGAAGTTTGGAAGACAACTTCTGCGCTGGAACCAAAATCATGCACTTTGCAGCTATTTCTTTCTTTCAAAAGCACCTTTATGCAACGGTGAGTAATACGTTCATGTTCACAAAGTGCAATTTCCTTCTCGAATATCAAAATTAGACTTATACATCCGCGCAAACCAAATAGCTGAATTCTCAAAGGTTAACGTGCGTAGGCGCACCCACATAAGTACCCGGCAGCCCTTTGACTCCACTGAGAATTCAAGGAAAAAAATGAGAAACCAAAGAACGGCCTATGGCTAGTTGGTGTGGTATGTACGTTCGTTGTTGGCTGTACCACCAAGGTCTCGAAAAAGCAGTTGGCTTCAAAAGCTGACCTACCTACGTGCAAAAGGAAGTTGTAGACGTGAGGTGTGACGGAGGGGGGACAGGCGGG
>JARK01001362.1:1179983-1197296 GCA_000688135.1 Ancylostoma ceylanicum | reverse complement strand
AGGGGGCAAGATAGGGGGGGGGGGTGGTGTAAGGAGGAGAAAGTGCAGTAGTGAAATCGGGCCAAGACATTACAACACAAAGTACTATTGTAGTGCATCCGCTGGCGCAGCAATGCTGACGTTCCGATCCGGCGAAGAACGTGCCCGGCAGAAGCTCAGCCCTGGATGAATGACGAGCGAGTGGGGGTTATCCGACGCTCGCTGACGCCTCTAGTGTACACTACGGTTTTTTATTCGCTGGCCGATAGACTCCTTGCGTCATTGAGAACTCTTTGCAAGCTGCCTACTCGAGTGCTTTTAGTTTGGCGGTATATAGCTCTCGGGAAGTGCTACAGTGACGGAATCCATGAAAAGTTGTAAACTACCCGCTCACCTGAAGTGGTCGAGCTCTTCTAGCAAAAAAAAAGATATAAATTCTCCTAATCGAAAGGTATCAATGGGCTATGAAGACGTATGATAAAGACAAAATAAAATGTCTCATTTTGCGCAGAAATTCGTTCCCCTTGGATCTGATGAAGGCCAAAAATCTCAAAAAGAACGCCCATGAACCTCGCCATAAAATTCAGGGGCATATTAGACGGGAATAAAAGTAATGACCCTACGCTGTGAGGATATCGAGCAGATGCAGTTTGATAACAGCGGAAGGGAAGGTGGGGGGGGGGGGAGCTCCATTCAAAAATATTTCAGAAATGTGGAAAAGCTCGAGACTGATGTCCATAAAATCCTGCCACACATCGACAATGACTAGATTCTTCCAACCAGACAATAGGACCTGAAGAGGGTGGAAGATGATACAGTTACGATCTAAAAAAAACTTAGAGCTCGAAATCTACCTTACTATTAGTAGTGTTACAGTTGTGCATGCGAGAATGGGTATGAAAGGGTACTCATTATTGCGTATGATATTACGTATTATTAAGCAGCTAAGATGAAGGTAAAATTATCAGTTGGGGAAAAATAAGTGGATAATGAAATGAGTAAAAGAAGCAGGGTAGTGTTGAAACTTGAAAAATTTTTTCAAAAAGCTGCATAGTTTCTTATGTAGAACATGAACAATACACATTAATCACCGAACGGAACAGTTATAGATTTTTTGTAGCTGAGGGTTCTCTTTGTTTTTGAATAACTTCATCTGAGCCTATGTAGATACTCCTCAACTACAATTCGTCCAATTCATTTCATATAAAAATAAACATAAGGATGGTTAAATTATTTGAAATGACAATTCAGAGGGCCAACAAGATCATGAAATCCACACTGAGGTGGAAAAGTCCCCACAGTCACGGCTCCTTGCTATATCAATCGAAGAATTTATACGACGGAGCTACTAGAGACTAGACAAGACCAAATTGTACCAATTGTTTTTGTAGTTGACTAGAGCAAATTAATATTATAAGGATACAAACTAACTAGGTTCTCACTACTCATAACAACAAAGAAACAGTCCTAGGGCCTGACTGCACCCGGGTGCGACCGCACACAAAGCCGGTGTTGGTTTGCAGCCCTTTTGCGACCGGCAAAAGCAGGAAGGCGCGGCGCGTGCGGCCACCTTTTCCGCACCTCCTGAACGCGCGTAATCCGTTAATTCGCCAACAAACGCGCAACCAGCTCGACCAAACACGCCCGACCACCGTCGTAAAAATGCCCATCTCAGAGTTGAGCCTGTTCTTTCGGCATTTCTTCAGTTCGATACTGAAACCGAGGAGTGTGAGGCACGTCCTGGATTAGATCCACCCAGCAGCAGAAGACGAATAAATGACGAAAGAAGTGCAATCTGAGAAGAGATTCCTGGAAGTTGGCTCTGCTTCTACGAAGAACACCCAGAAAACAACAAGGAAACGACTCCGAGGGGAAGCTGACAGGCAGGACACGTGCATGCCAGCGCCTGAGTCTCGGCCAAGATAATGCATTTAACTAGCCATGGTAACGTGAAAAAGCCTCTACAATGAGAAGCAATCCATTTTATGTGAATAGGACGGATATCGAGCAGCTACCACTGCTATCTCGCAGTAACAGTGGGCAAGGAAAGTTACGCCCAGGATGATTTATGGGCTTGCTAACCAAAAATGAGGACGTTAAACACATACATGTTTGGCCAGCAGATATTTTGAGGTGCTCAACCTCACCAATTTCTCGAAGGATGAATACTAGTCCATGAATATGGGCACTTAGGCTTATTTTCACCCAGACATCAAAGAGCCACACCAGGCTCCAAAATCTCGGCAACAGCTGCATCCAGATTCTTGGACAAAATGTTTTGACAGCTACATATTTTTGACATCTCACAAAAAAAAATTCCGATAGCTTCGAGCAGCTCGCAGAAGCGATGAGACGAATCCAGTATTTGCAAAACGAAAATTTGATACAAAAGCAGGAGGCTAGGGAGCCCTACTGCGGACATAGTAGCTTTGCCTAGCCGCTGCAGACACGCAAAAAACCATCCAGAGAAAAGATGCACTCCTTTAAACTGCAGCCCGCACTCACTTGCTTATTAGCTTTCAAACAAGACACAGATGCTGGACGTTCGGTGACGCGCTTCCTCGTCTTCGAAAAACTCTTCCGAGAATTCTTCATCCCTGGGAATGTGGGACAATAAAGTGTTTAGTAGTGTTGTGGTCGAGTTCCTGGCCCATTCCGTTGTCTGGCATCAACAGAGCGATCAAAGAGCAGTAGAGAAGCTGAGCAGATGGGGAGTTAAGGTGTGATCTGCTAGCATTCTTGGGAAGAAATGAAGCAAAATGTAAAAAAAAATTGGCAGGGGGAGGAAGTGGATCGCCCGAATGCTGAACTCAGTCATCCTTCTACAAGGTTCCAGGTTTCCCGCTCATCCATGTGGACAAGTTCTCCAGACAAAATGTGAATAAATGTAGCACGCTGCTTTCGGGTACGCGGCGTTATACCTGAAAGCGGCGGTGTGGCCGAGCTCTGCGAATGGTCAGTTCACCCATGTGGCCAATCGCGTAGCTTGTCCGGCCCGCCATTCCAGGTATAAAGCTCTGCAGCCCGGGCAAACAGTATATTTCAGAGTAGCGGATAGATCACAACCCCTTGGGAATGCTCCTGAACACTGGACGAAGTGATCCAGATTAATTGAGTTTCAATGGACGATTTGATAGGGTTAGATTTTGAATAGAAGATTCGCTTTGGCGAGCAGAGGCAATTTGCGGAAAATGAAGAGAAACGTAAAAAAATGCCCAACCACTTGGAAAGATTTTCAGAATCCCCGAAGCATCAGTCAAACGTTCACGAACCCCACTGGGGGCACAGGAAGCCTGCTTCCAGGCGTCCAGCCACAGCAAATCCTTAGCGATCTAAAGAACATGATGCCTGTCCAATGTTGATGTAAACACTGAACAGCGAAGAGTAACAACATAATTTGCGCCCAACGACGCAGTTCCTGGAAATTTCGGATATTTTTGACGTGTGTTCATAGGGCAGTGATGGAAAATACCGGTTTCTAATTTTCGTCAAACAGGAAAGAGTTTTAGAGGAGAAAAATGTCAACAGGCAAATCTAACGACACATCGTTACAGTTCTAGGTATGCTGTAATCGATAGCGATCCAATCGAAGGGATTCACCCCGATAGTGTGGATCCACAGCGAATCCTCCTAGCTGAGATGGTAGCTGACGAGATAATGAGGCTAGCTGTGAGGATTTTCCATGAGGAGGAAGTCGCCTAAGGCACAAAAATGTCCCAGCACAAAGCCGAGAAATGCGGTTCAGTTCATTTCGCTTGGAATAGCATCCTAAACGTCACAAACTCCAGAAAGAGTCATCCGATCGATGGCATCAATGAAAGGGGGAGAACCCATAGATAACACCGGGGTAGAGTTGTATGATCGCTTGAAAAACTGATCGCATGACTTGTTTGTGCGAGAAGTGGGCATTAATCGCGGGGGGATCACGTCGCCGTCGCGCACTCGTCATCGACCGAAAACAAAAGCGGAAACGAACGCAAACACAACGAAAACACGCCAAATGCTGACACGCCGGAACGCTGGGTGATCTACGACCCTGGAGTTGGAGGGCCGGAAATCAGGGAGGGTCAGCTTCCCGGAATTTTGAAATTTTGATGAGCTAGTCCTGGAATATCCCAGAGAGAAGGAAACCGTGCCAGCGGACCATGGCATACCTCGCCTTCGTAGAACACCACCTCATCACCCATGTAAATCCGCGCCCCGTCGGCAACCAGTCGGTTTTGACGGTTCGCGATTACGCAACACATCAAACAACAACACGTACGCGGCAATCTTCCCCCGACAGAGGGGAAAACGTGAGGGAAAGCGATCAATGATCGGGAGGTAACCTTGATTGGCAACATGAATAAGCCATAGCGAATAGGCAATGTGGTGGCCACGAAGGAGTCACGGCCAACAAGAAAAGCCTCGCCGAGAAGAAAAAAATCGCCGCGATACGCGACAACGAATCAAATCGCAACATATGGCTGCCAAAGCGATGCGACACGATCGATAACTAGTTTGGCTCCTATACAATTGTCCTTTTGTTATTCGCGAACGGATAGACGGTCGTCGTTTCAACGCCAAAACGAATCGACGTCAAAGGGGCAACATGAATGGACCACAAGATCAACAGGAGATAGAAGACGTAAGAAGAAGTATGGATTCAAGGAGTCAAAAGCGAAAAATATGATAGAACTCAACGGAGGCAACACTCTTAAAAGGCCAATGAACACAGTCTGTGGTGTGTAGCACTACTTAAGCGATAATCCTCGTGAGAATCCTGACATTTCTGAAGTCATTATGATAACGAGTGAAGAGGTTTTTATAATATAAACATGGAAAAAATGCATATATCCAGCCGAAAAGCAATTTTCCCCAACTAGGTAATAACATAGTGATGGTAGTAGTTACGACATGTGATGCAATAATAGCTTGACAGCAGTACTAATCCAGAGAAAGCCGAGCACATGTGTATCTGAAGGATAGCAGGGTGGGGAAAAAGCGAGTGCAAGCGCAAAAAACTCCTTTGTAACACGAGCACGAATAATTGGAAGAGGAGAAGCTTCTATAAAGGCTTGTGGAAAAGCCGGCACAAGCATTTTCTGCAGCGAAACGGCTCGTATTCGCCGGAAATACTGGGGAGGCAGAGGAGAGCCAGCGGCAGTTCGTCCACATTCGTCTTGCCGTTCGCGAGAAAAACCGCTGCAGAAAGCCGAGCTCTGCGAAGATGAGGCGAAAAATGAGATGAAGCTGTTGTTGGCTTGCAAGCGCACAACAATTGTTGTCCAGGGAAAGTGATGGGAGGAGCGTTCAGCTTTGAAAAACCAGGAAGAACTAAAATCCACAGTCTTCCCATCCATTACGATTACCTTGGTTATGCTCTCATTTCTCACTGAAAATTACCCACTTATTCCTTTCCTAGTGAGAGTTTAACCTTTACCCACAACTGAGAGTCGAGAAGGAAAAATTGTCCAAAGAAGGAAATGTGCAGAGAAAAAGTTCTCTTCTTATTGATTACAATCAACAAGAAGATCCTCCTCACAGTGGTCGAGCTAGAAAGAGGGCGGGAGGGGGATGGGTAAAAGGTGTGGTCACCGCTGCATTGAGGAACCAGACGGAAAATAAAAATGATAATAAAAATATTGATTCATGTGTTAAATATTAATTCTTTCAAAAAATAACAGTAAAAATAAGCAGTTAAAAATGAACTTATCTAAGATTTTTATTTATATCATAAACTAATTTTGAAAATTCGGCGACCTATCCACGTGGGGGCAGGGTGACGAGTTCACGGGAAAATTCAAATTTTTGCCTAATTTCTCTCATATATCTAGGGAACAAAGTAGGCAATTGGGTTACATCCATTTTTTTCTTTGTCGATATCATATTGATCTTTCTGCTAGTTATCATCGTTTTTATGTACATATTACCACACGTAAACAGTGGATGCCCATCCATGAAAGAGCCAATTTGATTACATCTCCATCCAACACCTTACTCTAATCTCACAAAAGCATTGCCATTTATTCCATTTTCCACTCCTAATTTTTCAAAATTTTTTGCCTGATTGTTGCTTGAAAAAATAGGCAATCTCAGCTGGTTTTGAGGGAGGCATAGGTGACATCTGGGATCCTAGCCTACATTGGGCGTCGATCGAAAAAAAAGAAAAATGCGGGAAGGAAGCAATATATCTGCAGGGAAGGGAGAAGCATGAAAAAATTGAACACGATGCTTGGTGTGCTCAAACAAGGAGCGGGAATTTCCATCGTAGGTTTAAAGTGCTCCAGAGATATCGCAATAAAGTGAAACTTTTCGAAGAAAGAACGGCTGGAACAGATTATTAAAAAAGTGAAAAAGGTGTGGACATCTGGACGAACAAAAAACTTGGAAATTTTCTGCACCAGAAACTCAGAAAAGGGATATATCAACAGAAATGCCCAGGGTCGTAGAAATTCCGATGAAAGGTAGTGGTCGTTCGAAAATTTTGGGGCAGAAAGCCGGTTGTCCCGCACCTGGATACCGGTGTCCATAAAACTATTTTCAACTGTGGAAGGGAAATCGCTGTTACGTATGATCAGCGGACGCTTCTATCCTACTCGATAAAATATGTACACTGGCTACGGATCCTGCCTCTTCTCCACACAACAGTTGGAAAACTTTACATCAAATGTGAGGAAAAAAATCGAGTTTGTGTTGCGGAAATCCCAAGCGCCTGACTAAGGGTGCCAGGTATGGAACACGACCGACCAAAGTGCCTGGAGAAGAGCAGTAACAGCACAGCGGCCGTCTATTTACTTTACGTAAGTGCATGAGACGATAAGGGGACTCATAAGCTTACATACGTACGAAACTCGAGATGGCCGGCAAAAACAAGTCGTGTCGGATTACTCGAACACTTGCGCACGACGCGCTCGGCGGTGTGACCTGCTCGCTGCACTCGCATCCGAGAATATCCGGGCTTCACCTACCTGTCATGCGCCGCTCGCATTCGACAGCCTGCACCAGCAAAGCGAAGCGATCCATGACGACCACTGAAGGTTATGGGGGAAGCCTGGGATACAGTTGAGCGTAGTATTCGTCGAGGTTAGCGCCACTGGGATGACAGCTGCAAGTGCCTCTGCACTGATAACCAGACGGTCAGATAAGGATCGAACAGCCTTAGCACGAAAACACAAACCGCAAGCTGTTTGTGACTTTTGATGCTTCCGTGACAATCAGGAGGAGTCCTCGCAGAGACGCAGTAAATGGACAGTCGAGTCAAGGAGGTAATGCAGTCATAAAGTCAATCCATTTGCAGTCAGGTGGTAATTGTCGGAGGAAAAACTGGGAGGAAACCAGAGACTGGGAAGAAGCCAGGTGCATTCCCATCTCCCAGTTGAATCGGAATGACAATATTCGAATGTATGCCCAAGTTCGACATTTACACAGCAAGGAATAAATCGTCCAAGGTGGCCGAATCCGGATTCCAATACTCATTCTGGGAGGTAATGTCCACAGTAAAATTAGCATGAGCCTGATACCTTATTGTACCTCCTTGAAGCTGCCAGATTTTTTGAATATAGGTTTGTTTCACAGGTAACGACAAAATTTCCACAACAACATATTCGGCGGCAAAAGTCTCAGAGGTCAAATGGACAAATCGGAATTCGGTCTCAGGAATTAGACGTGACGCCTACATGCAACAGCTTGAACAGAACATTTTAGCCTTGACCAGGATCGATAAAATAATCCATTAAGATATCCTCCTAGCCTCCTTATCTGCTTCAGAGCTGGGTAAGCCGGAGAAACATGACCAACTCAACGTACTCACCCAACCTCTACTTCAGGACACAAAATAAAGACTCAGCGAAAAACCGAAACGGTGAAAGACCAAGGAGTGCCAACAGATATAAAACAGTAAGCTATTCTTAAACTCTTTGATGGTGTTCGCTGCTATCAAAAGCAAAGCCCACTGGCTGGTGATCACGACCAGGTATGCGGCAATGAAACTATGCAGAATCAATGCAGAATTAGCATAATTTGGAGCAGATGCACATGACCAACCCGTGGATGAGGGCGAGCTGAAGGAACAAATGCCAATTTTCTCCCAGCAAATGGAATGAAGCAAGCAAACTGCAATTCGGAAGTGAATTATTACTGCAGTTGGCTTGCATGGTGAACGCTGCAGCGCAAGGCCTGCGACGAGAGCTTCTGGACGGATGATAAGAAACGGGAGCACTTTTGGAGCAGAAAATGAGATAACCCCACTCTCTGAGAGTATACTTTTCCAGAAGTATAAGGGAGAAAATGCGGTGACAGCTGACTTAACCTTTAAGCTTTCACTCCAGACAACATACCCGACGTTGTAAAGTACGTATACGTAGTACAATAAGTCAAGTGAAAACGAGTCCTTAGTTCTTTGCTCCCGACTAATTTCTAGAGAAGAACAAGCACATCGCAACATTACAGTCCCTCAAAGGCACAAAGGATTGACCCTTATCCAGTTACTTTTTCCTACCGGGGCTAGGATTCATGAATAGTTAACCACGCAAACCAACGCTGGGTAGCGTCATTGGTTATGGTATTGGCTCCGCAATGCTGGGAGACGCAGAATGCAAAAGTTGGTTCGCTAGCTTGGTATTGCCTGGTTATGCGTTCATGAATTCTAGCCCGGATAAATACTGTCACGGACGCGCTGGCGTGGTCCAAAACCCGAGTTTGGAAAACTAATGGTCTATCAGCGTGGTCTAGATACCCAAGCTCGAAAAATTAATGCATCTACTGGTTTTACTCCTTTTTGATTCCCTGGATTTTCAACTCTTACCTACTTGTCTTTAAGAAGTTCGGGTTTTTTCTCTGGAACTCATCGACTGGTCAGCATGTCATGCAAGTTAATTTATCTCCCTCCATAATCGTCGTGTGTTTCTTTTCATTGATGATACGCTCGGAGAGGAGACATTCCCTTTCTTCTCTTTGCCACATAGGAAGCTGTTGTGGGTAAAAATTACTTCATAATTTTAGTATTTTTTTTTTGAAAAATTGGTAAGTGGATGAAAATCCTGTTATTCAATAGAAGCTCATCCGTGGATCTCTACGTGTATCCAATCGTTTCATTGTATGACACCTTTATCTAACTGATAAGGATTTAGATCCCGTCAGAGCGTCAATCACAACAGGGAGTGAGCACGTGGACAGATAAATTGCCCTGGATGACAAAGTGGGTAAATAGCGGTCGAAACGGATATGTGACCGCAAAATTTTTTTCCCCTCCCATGGGCATACTGCGAACGCGGACCATAGTCAAAAACAACTGATTATGTGCATGGATGTGCGAGGATTGCCATGTGTGAAATACATTGAAAATATACCAGTTGTTCGAGCGCGAAGGAAAAGCAACGGCAAAGCGTCCTCAACTTCCGAAAAAAAACTATGTAGAAAAAGTAAGGAAAAAAGGAGCAGTGAGTCCAACAAGGCACCAGGGACGTATATGGGTGCATCGTAATGGTTTCCAGAAATATTATTGGGCGACTTTTGTCAAGTTGCTGTTCGCCACATTTTTGCTCTGAAAATAAACGGGCAAAAACTCCGAAGCAATCCATGAGTTCTTCCTTTAAAAAGCGCCACGCAAACCCAAAAAAAAACAGCTGGGGAGCCCGCGGCCAAAAACAGCGCAACAGTGGGCGTTGTCCTGGCGCGCCATCGATAGCGTCGATTTAAGCTGCTCGCGAGTGTTTCGCCACGTTCGCCGACGGAGGAACGCGACAGCTCGGACGAGAAAACGACGTCGGAACAATGATCGAAAGCGAGGGCGAAGTGCACTTTGATAGGGCGGAACAAGACGGACAGCGCTCAAATTAGCATCCGACCGTAGCCGCCGCAATTCTGAGGGACAGATATCGCGCGCGATTCGCCGGCGATCCCGGAAGCTGCAGAAAAACGTGGACAGAAAGCTAGCAGTAGGGGAGGCTACGCGGTAGGGCAAGCCGCATTTTCACAGTGTAATGGCTCTAAAAAATAGCGGCTAGTCCACATTTCATTGGAAATCTCATGCTCTTTTCTTTTTTATGGATCAGACTGAGTGATATCAGCGCTCTAAAAATAGGAATGCCCTCGTAAACCTCTTGTCTTGAAGTCACGAGTAAACAGAAATGTTTGCATGTGCGACACATCCTTGCTGTTTACAAGTCTGTCATTTGTTAAGTGTCACTCGACATCAGTTTTTCCTTTTCAAAGAAATGAAAAGTCAGGATTTATTTATAGCTGAAGCACGGATTTCCGGTAAGAAAAAGTTCAAAATCACCACAGAAAAATGTCGTTCAAAGGGCGAGAAGCGAAAAGTGAAGTCCAAAATAAAAATTGCTGATGTCTGGACGCGGGAAGAGGAATGGAGGTGAAGGCTAACGCCCTAAGCCGGAAAAGGCGTGCTTCCTTTTTGGCTGTCGACCTGGTGCCGACTCCGCCCTTCCTCTCACGGTGCATGAGTCGAGCGCATGAGCGATCCCTAAGCCGCGGTGACGAGAGCGAGGACGAGAGCGCAGAGGCCCGCGCCCGCCCGAGAAGCGCCGAAAGCGAAAGCGAGAACACCCGATTACCGCCGTTTATTGTCTCCTGTCATGGTGGTCTTCACGGCTGAATCGAAACCCATCCGACCGCACCCTTCGCTGGAAAAAGAACGGGATGGAGTGCGTCGCGATTTGTAAGTGCAGATTTAGATCTGAGGAAATGATCGTCGGACGACTTTCTTTCCTAAATCTAATAAATTCGTCCCCAGCGCATTTTCCAGGTAAAAATCCTTGAGACAATGAGGCATCGACCCATTGAGAAACTAGCAGAATCAGCAGATAGTTGGGACCCTCACACCCGTCAACGAGATAGGAAGGCGAAATTATCAGCCAGCACTGCCAGGCAATGTTGCAACCTGCGGGCAAATGCATTTGCAATATGAAGACACGTGCTACTGCATGGCAAATGCTACTGAACACAGCTGAAAAATTGCTCATGTTCATCATTTGCTAATGGCTGCAGAGGCAGAGGAGCCTAGCGCTGCAAGAACACTCCACTGGCGGGGTACATGAACGCTCCCGGGTAGATTCTGAGCTTGCTGAGAAACCATTGTTCTCTAAATTCGAAAAAAAAATCGAACTGCAAAGCGGAAGAAAGATAGCCTGCTCCGCTGACGTTCAATGGAACGCATGAACCTCAGCGGGTCATATTATTGACCAGGGTAATCTCCTAGTGAAGCTCACGGAGAATGGACCGCCAAACTTTTCAAATTACTTTACAATACAAATAAAAATCTTGCATTAGCTTATTATAAGTAGTTTATTTCTATTTGTTTATCTTTATTATTTTTTTTAAATAATTTTCATTAATTATCTATTATAACTGATATTTCTATTGATTTTATTTTCCATTCGTGTACTCAAAATGGTGGAGACCCCAGTTTTCCTCCCACGTCAATCCCCCCTTCCCGCCCGCTTTCTGCGTCCGCCACTTCCTATAGACAGGTACATATAGTCTACCTCGTTGCTTACTTCATGGCCTGTGGGTAAATTTCTTGATGAGTTTCAGAAAACTCCTCAAAACGGCGGAGACCACAACTTTTTCCCACGCCTTAGGGGGTAAACACGATTACCACGTGTCACCTCAATGATGAATACCAACCCTGAACACCCAGAACGGACGAATTTCTCAAGCAAAACTGAACATTCCTCATGATCAATCTCAACATTTCCCATGATAAGCTATTGACCCTGGGGATTCACAAAGAGTTAACGATTACCGGACCCTTACCACCCGCGCGCGTCAGGTTCCGGTAAGGCAGACAACCGCTGTTCCCGGACTTTTTCCAGAGAACACTGGTCAGCTTTGACCTATACTGACTAATAATGGGCTGGAGTGAGTAAGAACACTTTTTGAATTACGTTTGACTGTTTTTACCAATTTCAAAATGGAAGAACGGCCTGACGCAACGCGTGCGGGTAGTAAGCGTCCTAGACGAAAGTTAACCGTCACAGCTTTGGGAGCTTGTGCAATTTAAGGCGAGAAAGCGATGACCTTGCCAGGAAGTAAAGAAATAACGTTTCGGGCCTTAAAAGGATACTTCATCCACGTCAGCCATGAAAAAAAGTGGGTCATCCGGGAATAATTCTGGCATTGCGCACAGGACATTCTTAGGGCACACGAACTAAAGCACACAATTTAACCCTTAAAAATTAAAATAGGGAAGAATTAAGATCGAAACTGCAGACAACTTTCGATCATATCCATATAAGGAGCTTCCAGACATCGTATAATAAGAAAAAGGCTTCTGTATTCCTGCAAAAAGGTACTTACCGAGCCAGCAACACAGTCCGGATATCAGCGAGGTGACATGGTTAGCAGGCTCAAAGAAAACGATAGATTATAGGGGAGAGAGTCACCTGGAGAGAGCGACATTATGGCCTGTGAGAAGGAGGAGGTGAGGGGAGAGGTAGGAATTCCTAGAAATAATATTGGATGGCGGCATTTCTGCCGATTAAAGTGGGGGAATGTCAATTTTTACCATCTCCGTGATTACTCCTGAAGCCAGAATCTAATTCCGACAGGGTCAGCCACTAACTGAGCCGCTAAGCTATTGTGCCCTCACGCCCTTCCTGGTTTCGCGCTTGTGGAAAGGGTTCGGCATAGCTAGGGAATGAAGCAAGTTCCCGGAGGAAAAAGGGGGAATCCAGCATTGTCGCAGAGTCGGCGGTGAGCATCCCTCTAGAGACGGACTCCGTGTATCCCTTCAGATAGCCGCTATGTTTAGCACAGCTTTAATTGAGCCGTCATTTGACGCGCCGAACATCACGCGCGCATGGTTTCGTCGAATGCACTTCGATGACTTCAGGGAACGACCGCATCCGGGAACTGCCACTACACGTCAGGAAGTGTTTTTTCGAATGCCTTCCTAGTACGCCGGCCATGTTATCATTTGTTTTCAGGTGTTACAAATGCGCGTGCAGTTGCTTCACTCCCTAGGGACGCGGGTCATGTGACGAGCCGCGTTCCCCGGGAAAAAGACTGCGCCGTGAAAAATTCCGCGGGGGCGCAAACAGCGCACGTGTATTTGACAACTCTATTCGTCCGCACAGAGTGGACGGCAGAAAAACCTGGCAAGTCGGATGGGGACAGCCATCAGGAAATGAAAGGGAAACATGTGGGTTGAGAAGAAGCGGGGGCTCTCTGGGGAGAAATGTCCAAGGATAGCGGGCTTTTTGGTAAAATATGTTCAAGGATACGTCATCCGGTGGGATGACCACGCCCCCTAAAGGGTATGTTACATGGCTCTGATAGCTGTGCAGCAGGAACCCAGACCGAACAACGTGATATCTCGAGAACAAAGCAAATCAGCACCTCCTCCCAGTTGCTGCGATCTCCCCCTTAACTGCTGGACAAGCTTTCGCCTTTTTAGCAGCAACTGTTGAAAGATGGCAGCGAATGGGGGGGGGGGATGGCAGCAGCTGATGGGAGGTGCTGCTAAGCTACTTCCACTACATATTACGCTTATCGGGCTGTGTTTCTAGCTCACATCTTGGAGAGGGTATGGATCAAGCACTCTGCTTCCTAATAAACATTTATCCATGGATATGTTTATCCAGTATTTTTCGCAACATTGCTCGTATCCAATATAAATCACCCATCCTGACAAATGAGCTGTAATGGATATGTTGGTGTGGACGGATGTACTGCTGTTCATAGAAGATTAGCCGTGGATATGCGTACCCATTGCCTAGATGCCAGAACGGACAAATACCGGTGGGAACGGATAAATAGCCGCTGTTTTTCCTTCCACAGTAAAATATATTAGATGCCGGACCAGTGCCATGTCACCCTCCAGGTAGAGCCTTATCGTACAACCCTTCTCGAAAAGATAGTCGAATTCCGTGAGTGCAGAATCCCGGCGTGACCTTGCCTAGCGATGTGGAGAGAACGTGCTCCCAGTGAGAAGGGCGTGTAGGTCTCGCCGCGATTCTGCAGCGACAACACTATGAAACCACACGCGCAATCCGCCCATCTTTTCGACAAGGATTTACCCTTCGTTAGACACATCTGATTTTTATTTTCTATTAATAAAACTTTATTATTTTAACTTTTGGTAGGACCCCATTGAAACCTGAACGACAGGCTTAAAACCACCCAAGAAGCCCTCAAACAGTTCGACGTTCCTCAGGCTTGAATTCAATGAGGTAACGAGATCATCTCAAGATTAAATATAAGATTGACAAGATGGATGACTTCATGAAGAATTAGAGGGGATGGGCGAAATGCCTTCACTGGAATTGAGAACACCACAAGATGGGTGTTTACGTTAACGAAGAAAAACACGCAAAAGCTACGCCCAACGCGCAGATCTTCGGAATCGGCAAGAAGCCATAACATCGCAAAAAAGCGAAGGCAAGAGCCAAATGCGACTGTCCATAGATCACATGGATACGCGCTAATTTGGGCCGGTTAGCCATGGCATAAGTCGGCGCCGAGCGATGTTGCGAGCGCGGTGCAGCCGGTGGCTGATCCCACCATAATGGATCGCTTTGGACCCGCAACCAGCTCCATCACCGGAGATCAGAATGAATCCAGCGCTTCTCGCCTGGATGTCCACGGAAAAGGGATGTTGCTAGTGTCTGGGAGTGAAGCGAGCAATTAGTGCACAGGTAAAGAATAAGGAAGTCCTAGGTGCATCTTTGAGGTTTAAAGTTTAAAAACAACCATTACAAAGCAGGACAAGGAAAAAAATACATACAAAACATACATCATACAAAAACTACGTACATTCAAATCAGAGTACTTTAACTTCCGAATACAAAATCGGGTTAAAATGAAGAGACAACACCTTCGGTTCATAACACAGAAAAAATTAAGAAATAGATTCATAAGTCACCCTAAGCCGCATAGCGACCACCTGCATTACTGAGATTACCCAGGGTAAACGTGTTGACACTCCAGAAATTTACAAATCGATAACACGGGCTTAACGAATTTACCTTGGGTAATCTCAATGACGCATCCGGGACCTGAACTGCCTACATACCTAGTCTCCATACCACATGTACGTACATATCCTCACATCTAGGTGAACAACATTACAAACTCCCCGAGAAGCCGTTCTCTCTCCTTCCCTCTCACCTATGCACATCTTTCTCTTCTTACACGCTACAGACTCATCAACCCACCGTTTGCCTCCTTGGTAGTCATCGGTCCTATGTAGTCGCCATTTTTGTCGATGTCCTCCTTGCGAACCTAGAACAATACCGTGAAACTGTAGCAAAACCATTGTAGCAAAACCAGTCGCCTAGATAATGAACTATATTTCCGAGACGGAACTATATACGATCGATATATCGATTACTTGGGAGCAAACCAATTAACCCGAAGTTTACCCCGACAATCAGCAGGTATTTCAAAAAATCTTCTCGGGACATGTAGAACGATGACAAAATCATTTTGATTAGGGAAGTTCTAAGCAAGTTATAGCAAAGCGACGGTGCGAAAGGGAGTACACCGAGCTGCTGACGAGTTTCGACAGTATTGCACAGTGTTGGGGCAGCCTTTCACTACAGAATAGTTTAAACTAGATTTATACTAGGTGGTGCGTTCTACGCGCTCGGTTCTATATGACGAGAATATGATGCACAGTCGCGGTCCTGACGCAGGTGAGAAGCACCCTCTTAAGGTCCCGTGGTTGTTACCTGGTATTCTTATTATGGATACACATACCACGTTCACTAGTGTTCATGGAAATCTCCACATATGGGTGCGCGCGTCTGATGCGCGGCTGACGTACACACCTTGTATAAATCAACCTTATGGTGACATACGGGGAACCACAGCTTATTTTCGCCGATTTCCTTTGTTAAGCCTGTCTCATGAAAGTCTGAAATCAGGCTACTTGGAAATTTGCTGCTACGACGAGGAAAATGCTACTGCTTCTTCAAGTATGCCCTCGAGCTACTCATGACGAACGACTAGAATCATCTTCCTTTGTTTCGGCCTTGTGTAGGCATTATAATACCTTCCACCAATGGTGGCCATATTGCCTAACAATAAATGACCATTGTGCATGGAATGGTGAAATGTTTTGGATTTTTCTTTCTTTCATTAGATATAGATATTTTAGATATATTTTCAGATATTCTAGATATATTTCCTATATTTTTTTACATAAACGCACTAAATATCAGCGGTGGGCAAAACATAACCATTGATGGCTTTGTCTTACTTTATATTTGTTCGCCATGCTACGGCGCACCTTCAAATGTATTACATAAGATAAAATTTATTGAAACCCATCTCTTTTTTTTCTACATTCATATTTTGGCGCTCCCAAAACTTTCTTGTGACTATGGAAACGTGCAACACCCATTATATTCACAGCACTTCGATCCAAGTTCAGATAAACAGTCTTGGATCCTAGCGGTGGAAGCGACGCTTAACACGACCGTTTTGAAGACAAAAATGACGATATTCTCGAAGAGTAGCACTGTTGACTTCTGTTTTTTGGCCAAGCCTTTGCCTACACTGCTCCAGCTCTTGTATTAGGCCACGAAGTAGGATTGTCTTGGCTGTGGCAAGCATCCACCCAGGCCAGTACAAAAAATTGGCGAAAGCGGTCAAGAAAAAACTGGGAATATTCTGAAATCTACTATGGACCACCCATATTTCGCTCGTTTTCCCTGTTCTGACGAAAAGGCTCACAGCAAACTAACGGAACTGGAGTGAAATCCCCTACTCCACCCTCCCAGGGCTGGCATTCATGAAACGCTATCCAAGCGAACCATAAATGGCTAACGTTAGTCATTATTTCATAGACAACGTAATGTAAGGATACGCAGAAGTTGACTAGCTATCCTTGCTTAACTTGGTTATGCACTCACCAATCCTAGCTCTGTTCTCCTGGACTAACTTCTTCTAGCTACTACATATTCGGTCTGCCCATTTGAAGGTCCGTCACAAAAGAAACAATTTTCAAATTTGATATAGTTAAATTGGGATTTGTTGAGTTCTCCAACTTTCTGAACCCGCTGTTCTAAAGGAAGGAAATCGACCCGCCTAATAATAATATATTATTCCTGCTCATAATAAAAGTAATCTTTGTGATTGAATAAGTTATAAGATGGAGTTATGACAAGAGCACAAAGTGGACTTGAATTTCGGACAGGACTTCTCCGTCAGCCTAATACATCGAGCCCTCCCTCTCTTTCAGGTCCATTTGGATTTGGCAAAGATGGTGGATCAACTACATAAGTTGGCATATGGAACCGACAAATCTTTTTGATTTGCAGCACGCCCAGCTAGCCACTCCCTCGAAGTCACTCATTTTGTTGTTAGTGTTAGCCCCCCCCCCCCCCCCCC
>JARK01001362.1:1129353-1165013 GCA_000688135.1 Ancylostoma ceylanicum | reverse complement strand
GGGGGGGGGGGGGGGGGGGGGGGGACTCGACCGACCAGTTCAAACGTCACTGTTACGGTAAGAAAAACTGCATAGCTAAAGATGCTTAGCTATCGAGGATGCAAAAAAAGGAAATCGAGGGATAGGGACGAGAAAGAGCGTGAGAGACCAAATGAGATGCGGAAATTTTTAAACAAGAGCGTAGGCAGCGAAAATATCGAGGGTTGGGCAGGGATCGAATTACCAGCACGGAAGCGAAAGCACATGATGGAATGGATATTTTGGGTTGAATGAGGTTGCAGACCAGTCACTGCAAGTCACAACCTAATTCACATGTATTCTAAACAAACAGGGTGTGAATAATTCGATGAGATGTTTTCCTCAATGGAAAAACTAGAAAAAACAATCCATAGAAGGTATTCAGGGAAGGAGTTTTCATGGAGTAGTAGTATTTAGTTAGAGCTAAAACCTACGGAATCTAATGGTTTATCCAATGCATGGGTTCCAGAAAAAAGGCAATTTTTGAATTTTAATCACTCTACGTACATGTTCTGCTGCAGTGTTATTGGACCGAAATCGGGGTACCATTCAAGAGCCGCATGCATAGTTGGCATTACCCAGGGTAAGCGTGCCAACACCACATACATCGTTTGCAAGCGCGTCAACGCGTTTACTATGGGTAATCGCATTCATGCATTCAAGTCCAGAACAAAGAACCATGAATAAGCTGTCTTCATAGTGTACCATTTTCCGGGATTGAAAGAGGCCTATGGATCGGTGAACCCTCTGACCTCTTTCAAACAAACATGGACAATTCGAACACCCATGAATAAGGACAAATTTCGAAAAGAAAGATAAGGGATGCCGAGCGAATCAGGGTGGGCAAGGAGTTCAGGATGTCCCATGCGGCAGCGCAGAGTCAACAACTTCTTTCTGGAGTTGGTTTTCGGTTTAAATCAAAGAAAGAAGTGACGAAATCAGTTTAAGGGAAATGGGAAAGCTATCAGCAAGACATTCAGCGTCGCTTAACTCGTAGAACGATGGGAGGAGCTGCTCAACTTCTTGCCGCTACAAAACCCATGGCTGTGCTCAACGCCAGCACTCAACAACTTCTTGTCCACAGTTCAAACGACAGGAGGAGGATCCTAGTTCCTCGTTCCTCGCCAAGGAAATGGATCAAACGCCAAGAAGCTGCTCTTCGATCGGCAAATCCCTATTATTCAGGACAATGTCGAAATGTTGGTGAGAGGCAGATGTGCAAACAAATCGCCAACATGGACTTTGTTGCGTGCATGACATGGATCTTTTTCCAGCATCATTATGGAGCATGTGGACAAAAACAGAGCGGCACATAGGAAACGAATGGATTGTTCACGATGATGTGGTTTGAGAAACCAGTTCGATGGTCTGGATCTCGGATCGGGTAATGGATATCACTGGGAGAGCAAAGCCATTGATGAGTACAGTAATCCGAACAAATAATCCAAGAGAAACGATGGGAACCAGTAAATTTTCCACTAGAAAATTATCTGGATCCATAAATGTTAGGCAATACCCCAATTCGCACTGAAACACCGTGACCGTACAGGACCCCCACGCTTCTAGCAAATACTTTGTGAAAAGGAATCTCTGATAAGGTGGAAGTGATAACGTGAGTTTAAAGCCGGCATTTTGTCGGTGCAGCCAGCGAAAAACCAACCTCATGAAAGGACATCCATCAAAAATCGATCAGAAGTGCGAGCGAGGCGTCAGTGATTAAACTAGCACTTCATGTGTGTTTCCATGCAGCGAAAAACACAATGACAACGCTTCGCGAACAGCTGTTGCGGCGGCGGCGAACTCTCGTCCAGCAAGAGCATGCCCCACTACCGGGAATCGGGGAGGCGGCAGTGGAACACCCTGGAAGTAGTTGCAGGGACGTGCTGGGAATCGTTCTAGGAGGGGAAATCCATGGATGGGGATAATCAATGAGGTGATTGGCTGTGCAATACCTACTCGTTCAACGGGTAAAGCTCTTCGAGGGATTATTACAGATTTTCAACGATTAACACAGTTGCTTACTGAATTACTCGTATTGTACTAGTTCGATTTCCAAAACAGGACAAAGTTGGCTGAGCAAAGAAACGGACATTGTTTGAAGAAGCTGCATTATTGTATGTGCTATGTACGTAAGTAGTTGTATGTGCAGGACCAATTGTGGTTTTTTTATCTTCCTGGTAGTGAAGCAAACCTATTCATCATTGAGGCAATCTTCTCTATGCATGGCTATATCCAGCTACTCCCAAAATTCGTGGAACCAAAAATCAAGAGATTTTGAGATCCCTCTATATAAATCCTGGTAGTGCAACAATATTCGAAAAAGTTCGAGTAGTCTTCTTTTTTACCTGAACTTGAACTTTTACTTGAACTTCCAAATGACACACTATTTTCAAATATTCTCTCGCTTATTTACGTATTCATCTCCCCAATTCCTCGAACTATTAATATGTACGATAGAAAACACCACGGTGGGGCTCGTCGTGTTGATTGTCGCCCTCAAATCACAGTACATGAGCGCTTCATCACGCCACCCAAATAAATGTCAAAAAGTGGTGTTAGATAAAGCAGCGAGAAATCGTGGCAACACACCCCCGTACGATTCCAATCAAAAGAGCATCTACTGCTGGGAAACATAGCAGCAGTTTGTCGTACATGGTTGAGTGGATTTTGCAAGATTTCACTTTCGAAAACGAGTATTTTTTGAGGGAGGGGCTACCAAACCGCGTCACGTGAGGGCGTAAAAGACCACTTGAAAACTTCAAAAAGTGCAGAATCGGCCAAAAAGTTGACAAGGAAGCGGACGAGAATAATTGTGTCAATGTCTAGGCGTGGTCTTCTCCGATTACGTTTAAACACAGCGGCAATTCATCAAAAGGAATCCAACTGGATTAGGTCCGTTGGACTGCTGGGAGATGACGAATTCTCAGTAGAGAAATCTATATGAGTTTTTCTACCCATCAGTGTGAAATCCTCAGAAAATGTGTATCTATAACATCCCAGAAATATATGTTCGCATGCAGGTGTGCCTGCATGCGTGGAGTTTTTGATACTCTTTCATTCAAGAACAAAATTCGGTGAGGCTTGAAGAAAGAGTCGTGTTTGGAGGATATATGCATCACTAAGATTACCCAGGGTAAAAGTTTCAACACCACACAAATTTACCCATCGTCAGCAAAGCCTTCAACGCGTTTACCCTGGGTAATCTAAATGGTGCATTCAGAACGAGAAGCAGTTCTTACTTATCCGAAAGTAGCCGTATGCTTATTACGTTTGTTGGTGTTGGTGGCTATGAGGTGGTCTATGAGCATCCTAGAAATCCATGCTAAGCTACAGAAGCTAAGCTATTATATATTTACTTCTAAGACTAAAACTATGTGTTATTTCTTGCATCAGCCGGTAGCGAAACATTTGAAGCCCCAGAAAGAGAAATCCAAAAGCTCGATGGTCGACGATGAAGAGCTGAGAAAATCAATATCTTCGGAGGAACTTCTGGAAGTGAGCATCCAAGGAATCCGTTGTTGTCGATAAACTACCAAAACCCTTGAACGTGCTAACTAATAATGAGAAGCATAGAATTTACTTCGTGAATTCATGGTGAAGGCCTTACGACCGACAAAAAATGCGCCAACACGTTATCGTTGACTTCCATGATATTTTTGGAGCAAACTGCAGTGCGGAAGATGTAAAATTTCAAGACAGAGCGCCCACAGCTGGTTAGATGGAATAGTGAGATCACATCGATAAGGCCCAAACGTCGTTGAAAAGAAAGACAATTAAAATGTGAAGCTGTGCATGTGTTGGACCCATCAAATGTCCGTTTCATGACACAGGTCTGAGTGACACACAAACAGCTGACAGAATAATTTCACTTCAAGAATCGATGCTCTCGCGATCATCGACCATCTCACGGCAATGGCAAGTTACCACCTGGATCTGGCTTCATAGGAAACGGAGTTGGACACTGGCTCCGGGATGGCATCGTAGCCAGGCGTGCAAACGAATGACGAAGCCAACGAGGAGGAAATGAGGGCAGGTTCTTTTTCAAGCCGTTCTTCTCACTTCATTCGGGCCAAATCGTGACGAACGTCTTCCTGAGCGGTTTTTGAGAAACACATGGCGTTAATTTCCTCTGGGACGTCGTTCTCACCAATAAATCATGGCCGACTTTTCAGCATGCCATAGCTCATGAAGGAAAGTCCCTGAAAGACGTCCCTGATCTCTTGAGAACTAGGCAATTGGGAAGAATGCCGTTTTTATTTTCAAACAATTTCAAAGACGTTATTCGCAACACAGGTTGCAGTTTAAAGAAAGACACTACGTGGCCACCGAATCAGCTCAATTTGGATGCTGCAGTGTTCCTCGATCTCCAGAAATTTTCTGTGGTCAGTTCTCAGGAGAAAATCGCTAAGAGGAATGCGAGAACACCTTGAAAACCCCGCAGAGACCTGAGGACGTAAAAATGGTCACATATCCTAGACATTTGTTGCCATTTATGTATTCTTGCTCGTTCTATAGTAAAACGTGTCCAGAATGAGAATTATGTTGGATGGATCTTTTTCCACGTAAAATACGAGGAAACGTTTTTGTCCGAAGTAGTCCAGGCTTCAGGGAATGAGCTTCTATTGGTTTGATTTTCTTCAGGGCTTTTAAAGTGAGAAAATAGCACCACGCCTCTTCCCATGAAACTAAAAAGGAATTGTGGAAGTACGACCCTCCCTGGATCTTAGCATACCTCTCAGACAATAATTCATTGAATCAAGGTAGCCCATTTGCCAGTGATCCATCTCAACACTAATTCTTATTGTCTGTGAAAGCAACATGCGAGCCGTGAAGAATGCTGGCGGATACCCGCGAGCAGCTTCGAGCAGTCAGTCACACGGCCAACTGATGACAAATGCACACTGATCATGTTACACTGCCTCTTTGCTTGAGACAGACAGCGAATGACTCCGAAAGACACCTGAGGACACTGGGATGGGCCCCACCCAGGGATGCGCAGTTTCCAGTTGGGGTGTCAATCTGACAGAGATACCTTCTTTCATAAAAAAAAAACGTTACCCATCGTGTCGCTGTAGCATTCGAAACTCTGGAACCGCCATCGAAAAAAAACTGAGATAGGTGTGAAGAGAACATGAAATGCTTGCAGAAAAACAGCTTCATTCCTAAGTAGGTATTAGGTTATTCCAAAAGTGTCCTGAATTTATCCAGACAATGAAAAACATCTCTGGCATGGCACAGAGATGTTTCTTGACAGTGAACTGAATACGCACGAAGATGTGTTTTGATACATTCCGTTGTCTGTTCCAATGAGGTCTAAATTCTTTGCATCTATTCTAGCATTTGTTCTATAAATGGTTACAGTGATATGATAGCAGAGGGAGGAAGCAGTTGTGTCAGGAAACGCTTTGGATCTGAAGGAGCCCAGATGTCCTGGTCAAACGCTTCCAGAAGAGCCACATTTAGCCGTCGAAACTTCTCTATCAGATGTTGTCCATTACATAGTTACACAGTTATACCTATTTGCATAGTTACATAGTTATATCTAATTTACCTCTAATTTTAAACTGGTTGAACTCCCTGTTTATTTATCAACATGCAGCATGCATCCTACGTACAGTGGGCGTCAATGGCGTTGACCCGTCTGCGGCCTCGAAAAGCACGCGGCGCGACCGCACCGCTCACGCTAGAATCGTCGCCACAGTGGCTTATCTGGGTTTCCTTGATAGTTGTTCATCATATTTGATGATAACTAACAAGAAAACTAACTGACTATAAAGAAAACCCCATAATTTGATGTCCCGGAGGGGGTTCTCGCTCGAGCGGCGCGGTCGCGCCGCGTTCTGTTCGAGGCCGCAGACGGGTCACCGCCATTGACGCCCACTGTAGGTAGATCACTGCCTTGATAAGCACAGTTCAGTAATATTGAAAGCTGACACATCATGAAAGCTACACAACTTCACCATTTATGTTCAGAATCCAGAAAAAAGAACAAGGTGAAAATCACGAGAAAAACTTAAGATTTCTCGAATAACTGCTTTTTTCCTTTTTCAAAGACTGAAGTTCGAAAAAAAGAGCATTGAAAAAGGAAAGAACCTATAGGCAAGGAAAGAAAATACGTAGATGCATTCGAAAACTTTTTCAAACAAAAAGATGGAACTAGGAGATCGAACTGAAGGAGACAGAAGTGGGAAGAGAACCACCCGAAAACGAAGAAGCATTGGACATAAAACCGTGAAGAGAGGAAAAATTAAGGTTAACATAGATTTGGAAAAACTTCCATGAACATCCACTGGACTAGGAAACGGACGAGAACAGCGCCACACAGCCCAGAATGCACTGGTTGCCAAGAAATGGGATAGAATCGAAGAGAAAAACTGCAACTGGATTTGAATTTTCGATCGAGTCGCTGCAACTTCTTCTGCAGCGCAGCAAAATGTCCCCGCTTTGTTTGCATGCCGGGAGAAATTTCCGCCGAGGTCGGACGGATGCGGAACTCTGCACACAGAGCACAACGACGCATGAGACGGACGACGCCGTCGTGGCTGCACGGAGCGACAACGCAACCGACGGCAGCGTTGACGTGCGCTGCCGCTCCGTGCAGAGTGCGTGCGACGTCGAAACTCGATACGCTCTCGCATTTTAAACATGCAAGACAGAAGAAATAGCTGGAAATCGATTGTGTTTCGTATTCAATTGTGGTGTGAGTGATGCCACAGGGCTGCTGTGCTGCCGTGGATGATAGGGATGGAGTACTTAGGAACACTATCCTTGTTGCGATCACCCATGGATTGGTTTGTGTACAGATGAGCCTAGATCTGAGGCTATATGTATTCAATTCCTCTTGAATCGGGCTGAATCCATCCTCCGATATGCAGGTGATTCTCTTTGAAGGATGTATCAGAGGCTGCTGACCATGAAGCTTTATCTCTACAATTTCCTTTCTGATGATTCTGCAGAACAACTACTAGTGGCAAATCACGGATGAAGGAATGAGACCATCTGGAAGTGTACCGGAGAGCTAGAAACCTTAATATTATAATTCCTGTTGCCCGTCTGTGAAAGAGAAATAAGAGATTAATGGGTGGAAAATGTGGAAAAAAAAAAACATAAATCGGTCAAATATAATATTAAGTGCAGGACTTGGAAGAGTGAGATCAACGCACTGTTATTACTATCATTTTCCAAGAACGTTGTATATCATCAGTACGGAATTTCAAAGAAAAAATCAAGGGAAACGGCGCTCAAAAGTTTGTTATGTTCAGTTTTTTTTTCGTACACTTGTTGTGGGTACTTTTCAGACGGGAAACACAGACAAGAATGTATTTGCGCTTAAAATAGCATGAGTACACAAGGGAAGCATGGCACTGAAGAAATGGTAGGATTTAGAATATGTTCAGAACCAAGCCATATGGGCCATAAATTTTCAGAGATAGTCTCTGATAGAGAAAACTATCAGTATGTTCGGATGAAAAAAGGGAAGAGATGCATAGAAAGAAACAAAGATGAGTTTTTTTGTGGATTTGTAATAAGTCAATTCACAACAGAGATATCCATACAGAAACACGAAAATATAAGAAGCCGCATCCAGAGGTCTGTGAAATTTTGCTCACTAGAAAAAAATCACGCACACTATGTGGGATTGGTATGCATGTCCAGAGGATGTTACTAGATGTGGTACAGCTTCACCGTCTCATTGTTACATAGTTGATTTGTCGTATTTAAAAGAATTTATTGCTTCTGTTAGATAAACTAAATCCTGCTCGGCTCACCTCTCATTGCCGAAGTGCGAGGGAATTTCGAGCAAAACCAAGAACCAAGCGTTATGAAGCTGGTAGCAGAACCACCGTCTCTCACCAATTTCCATACAATAATTCGCAAAAGCTGCTTTCAGAAACAGAAAAAATGGCTGGAAAACAGAGAGAAAAATGAATGAGTATTTGAGGTGTGAGGATCGTTACTTCATCACCCATCTCATGCAGATCAACAACTAAAGTCAATGGCGAGAAATGGGAGAAAGAAGTGATCGTTTCGCCTGCCACACACCGCTTCGGCCGAGTACGACCAGAAAGAACGGAAAGAGCGCTATTCATCGCTGTCACTCGCGCAATGATAGATGGCAGGACTTCGCGGCGACCCAAGGTTCCCGTCGTCCACAAAAACCACACTCGCTGCTCCCGTCCGCCGCGCGTCTCCTTCGCTGGCAGGGGCGGCGACCAGACGGCCAGCGCCTCGTCGTGATTTCTTCCGGGGGCAAAAAGTCGCCTGCACCGCTCTCGTTGGGGTGGTGCCATTGCCGGGACGCATGGACTGGAAATGCCCGATTATCGAGCAAACCACTTTGTCGAGTCGTGCACTTCTGAGTCACGAGTTTATAGAGTCATTCTTGTGGAAGGCAACGGGTTCTGGTGGTAATCGCAGGCCTATGCTCTAATGTATAGTAGGTTTTCTCTGCAGACCGTTGATTTGACTGACTCTCACTAGGGTCAGGACCAAATAAAAATCGGATGATCTGTCGGATCTAAATACATATTTCAATTAGTAATGAAGAAACTGATATAAAAATTCAAATTTTGAAAAAAGGAGAACTTAATACGGCTCTTTCACCTTTCTTCCAAAGTTAGACGGCCCTCTGCTTCTCGAACTTTCGAATGGCCCAATCATTCGACTATCATCTATTCAGGAAGATAGACTCAGCCAAGAGGTCAAGTATAAGTGAATAATAAGTCCCCCTTGCTTGTAACTGCGTTCTCTATCACCCTGGACGTGAGCCAAAGTGATGAAACCTACCCCTTCCACTAAGAATCTGGAACATGTCCAATAGGCGAGGTTGTTGGAGTTGGTAGTTTTTCCTTTCGTATATACAAACCAGTAGAAGACGCAGAAAGTGGGCGGGAGGAAGGGGGGCGGGGGAAAAAGTGCGGCTTCCGCTGCCTTTAGGGGCCTGGACGGAAGAAAATGTAATATAAATATTGATATCAATATTAAATAATTAGTAATTATTATTTTAAAAGTAATAACAAAGAACACTTGAAAATTAACCAGTACAATGTTTTTAATCAATATGTGAAATAATTTCGAAAATTCGGCGACCTACATATTTTTTGAGCGGTTCGTACTCGATCCATTCTCTCCCTTTCCCCCACCTCTTCCTTCCGCCGCTGGTATAAGAGCAGTTTATACTAGCCAGGCGCAGGCGTCCATTTGCGGAAAAAATTTTCTATGAAGACCGGTCAACGCGGCATGCACATCCTCAGTGAGAAGAACGCGCGGCCGTCGCGACGTCGTAAACGCGTGCGTCTGAGCTGCGACTGCGATGCGACTGGCCCTATCCTTCATCATATAGACGCACGCGCGCCAGTCGCACGCAGTCCAGCATAAATTGCCCTACGTACGTATTATATATCATGGTATTGTTATACTAGTTTTCTACCCAATACGTTAGGCACTAGATGTAAAATAGGAACAATTCCTCGATCAAAGTTTTCCACTTTCCTCCACAAACACACTTCAAAAAACAGGCAGAAAGTAAACGAGAAACTCGCGCACCCTTCTCCGAACAGATAAAAGGGTGCTGAAAGGCGGCAAAAAAGAAGGAGAAAACATTTGGGTATAGAGGCGTTCTTCCTCAAAAAATGTCCCTATAGAGCCATGCAGGGAAATTAAGGTAGTTATTCATTTGCTCGCGTGTGTAGCAGGTTTTATCCGGAAATGAGCTGGAGAATTTACGGATACACACACAGAGCAATGAGCTGAATATCGAGCTCGAGTAATGAGAGAACTCGTCCATAATTGCGTAGCTGTGCACGTGAAGCTATTAAGAACCAGTACGGGCGCTGTAGCAGTGGCAGAAAACAACTCGACGACGTCGCCTTCCATCCGGCGAGCACGTGCCGCTGCACCCGGCCAAGCGGAAAACGCAGCCGGGCCATTGTTCGCCACACAAACAACGTAGTGACCCGCTCTGAATGAGGTAAAAGTGAACGGGCGTGAGCCGGCGCGATTCGTCGACGACGTGACGCCGCGCCCGACTGCCACTAACAACATTGATAACAGCAGTGTAAACACGCCGTCACTCGGCAGTAGAAAGCATGAAAGAGAGCAGTGAGAACGGCTCGTCTCGTCGCTGCTGCATGTCCCTCGAGATAAGCAAAGAGCGATTTACGAGGAGGGAAAAGGTTCCGTGGAAAGGGGGTTTTGTAGTAGACGCGTGCGTCAGTCGCACGTCAGATCAACGCATCCGGGAATGTGAGAGATTTTCCACGAAGACCAGTCAGTGTGGCACGTAGACTTCAAAAACACCGCTAGGCCGTCACGAGGCATACGCGTACGTTTCGCTTGCGTCTGAATTACGTCCGATCTGCTACTGGTCTTATCCTTCATCATAGAGAGGCATACTCATCGAAGGCACGCGACTAGTATAAATTGTCCTTAGGACGATGAACGGAAGACAGATAGATCTACAACAGGTAAGATCTCGAAAACACCCGCGACAGCACGAAAATTTCCAAGCCTTTCGTGACCTGCTCCGAAGAACAACATCTCTTCTCTCTAACGATATAGTGGATTCCAGCGGTCATGACCCATCCACACGCACCGCAGCCTTTCTGTGCTTCCATACATATCGTCGACTTCCATTGATACCTCCACATGGTGGGTACTATACATACTTGGGAGCAAATAAGAGTCGAATAACGCATACAATAAATTCAGCAATAACAACAATAATTATAAATTCGGTTCACAATATTGAAATTGACAAAGAGTTGACTTACAACCCAAAAAATTCGTGTACTTGAAAAAGCGGAGGCCCTAAAGCACTGATAATTCCTCAATTAATTCTTCAATTAAGAATTCCTACTAATATTCCTCAATAGTTGTGCTCCACCTCCTTTCAGATACTCCGAAATTTCAATTTATTCAAGATCGAATTTCAGAATTCAAACGTATCTAATGCATAATCCAGTTCAAAGTATAGTGTTTACGTGGGCGCCCCTCTTCATGGAACCTTCTATGTACATAAGAGGTCATTCAGTAAACATTTAAAAAAGCATAAATTGTAATGAATTTGTAAAAGGCACATACGTAGGTATGTAGAAGGCATAGGACGAATTGTTAAGAAGAAAAAGAAAGCAGACGTGGCGTCCAACATGTCCTGTTCATATTGTTTTTTGCTAGAGAAAACTATCTACTATGACGACTCATCGCGGCGAGTTTGCCCAACACGATAAAAAAAAAGACGCGAGTATAAATAACGAAATCGGATTCTATGCGACTCGCCACTCTATTAATTTTCCCGGAATAGCGAATCACTCTCCATTTAAATAAAAACGTGCAGAGAAAACCCTAAAGAGGAAAAAAGATTGCAAAGTCCTTTCACTTATAGTATGCCACTCAGCCGACGCAACGCGTACGTACCTTATGCGATCCATTATATTTGTTATTTTTTGGAAAACCTCCACACACATCTCTGCAAAGACCTTTTTTTCTCTCAAATCCATCATCAATTATATTGAAGCCTTTTATCGCAAAAGTGCTTCTGTGTGAATTTTTTTTAAATTTTTCCTTTATTGATGTTACTATGAATATTCGAGCTGTTTTTGAAGTTCTCCTCTGGATTGTATGTGAAAAACCATGTATGTAGTAAAGGGGAACGTGAAGATGTTGACATGATTCACAGCTGAAGACCGATTTCGTACATGTCCTCTTGGCTCTTCTTGTTCTTGTGCAATGCATGTTTTACAGCAAAGCTGCCATATGAGCTTATGCACTTCAGAATGGAAATGGCACAGTTCTGAATTGTATTCCAGGATTTGGCGCTACACACACTTCCTAAAGAACGTGATGAGATACTTAAAACGCACATGGAAGTTCGATTTAGATTGTCGACAATTTGAAAATTTGAATTGAAAATACAGCAAATCCAAAAAAATGCCGTTACATAGCCTTAGAAAAATGATAACGGCGATTTTAGGCAACTTACTTTTTGAGTATACAAATTTTCAAATCTTATGCGAAATCGAATTTTTTCTATCTTCTGTTCTGTTACGATTTTCACTCTTAATTATACTTGGTACAATTGCTTCGAGGTCCCAAAACGTCTCAAAAAAAGTTTCTGCATCGTCGTCGGTTACGCTGCGGTGGCGTTGTTACACTTCGGCAAACCAGCACAAAAAGTCGCCGACACGACATGGAAACGGCGAACGTTTGCTTTTAGTTTTCTCGACTGATCAGTTGACGTCCACGATCGAGGGGAAACGAGGGATTGTCAATTATTGGCAAAAGCAACCATTACAACAAAGAACCGCATAAAGAGGGAAAACTACAATGAAATGGGAAGGAGTATCGATACACAGCTGAGAAGACGCCTAAGTGCAGGCAGAAATCAGGAAAGAATTTTTGTGGAAATGAGCAGACGATGCGCGGACGCCAAACGTCGAAATCTCGCAACACGGCTGTTAACGAGGAAACAATCGTTCTCACTTTGTCTGGGTTATGAAGTCGAGTAGGCCGAACTACCACACAAACACATGGAAACCAGTTCCTTCGCCCGCAAGAGTATCAACAACGCGAACGGCTCAAGTTTCGACTTCCATGGCGTCATCTTTTCGAGCCAAATTTGGATTTGCCAGGGAGTTCGTGGACCAAGCAGCAAGCCGTAGAAGTTCCTGCTTCTCTGCTAGGCTAGCTTGTCCAAGTGAACTGCATTGGAATTATGATGTTCTTTCCAAAAATCAAGGAAAATTGACAAATTCAATGACAGATCCTGCAGCAAGTAGCAACTTAAAGCGAAATAGGCCGACAATTTTCCCTACACAGGGGTGGAGCACCCGTAATTTTGTTTACTTAGTTGCTTGTTGGATCATGAACGAAGTGAATGCGTGCATGCCAATGGTAGACGCAGAAATAACTGGCTACGTGGAGAAAAAGAGGTGCCTGATTCAATTTGGAAACGCGGACGGAAAAAATAGAATCAATAAATGCGTCCAAGAATCACTAAAAATATTACTAAACTTGACTACTCCAGAA
The DNA here is from genome assembly GCA_000688135.1 of Ancylostoma ceylanicum. Classification (NCBI taxonomy): domain Eukaryota; kingdom Metazoa; phylum Nematoda; class Chromadorea; order Rhabditida; family Ancylostomatidae; genus Ancylostoma; species Ancylostoma ceylanicum. The sequence goes on along the minus strand of JARK01001362.1, from coordinate 1,151,969 downwards.
ATCATGGTAGAAATGAACGATCAAATAAGCAAATGCAAAATTTTAACGATTTTTGTGAAGATTTTTAGAAAAATCCTGCTCCACCCACTCTGCGTCCACCACCACGCCCCAAGAAATCTGAATAGAATTTCGTCACTGCCCACAGGTACTGGAGGTACTCTGGACTCGAGCGTTCCCTACACAGTCCCAGGTCAAAGGAGGGAGTAGTCAGGCTGAGCCGGGCTTCAAGTCAGGCTGAGCTATGTACAGTAGGTTTGGCTCGCACCCAACACGATAAAGAGTACGGTTACGCGTTGAGGAAATCAGTATTCCACCTACGCCCATTACGTTGTATACAGGTTTTGAGATCTGCAACAGCGAGGTAATCGAAAATAAAAAGGTGCAGGGAACTATAATACATTGTTACTGCATACACATAAGAACCCAGAAGAAGAAGTACAGAAAAATTCAGTCTGCAGTACTGTGATTGGTGCATAGAACCGATGCGCCAATCACGGAAGCCTGGTAACGTCCTTGTCGTTGATCACCTCAAGATAGCATACACCTAGAAAAATGAAATTGTTTTTGTGTGATAGTATGAAAATCTGTGTGAGAACCTGCGAATCAAGCGGGTAGCGGTGAAGTTGTACACAGTCATGTGGTTAATAAGCGTGGCAAGCCACCAAGATTAAAGAAATTGTGTGATGAAGTCAAGGAAATTTATGGAAGCAAGTACGCATAGCATTCGTTAGCATTCCATGAACGGCACAATGAGGTCAATAGGACACACTGGTGATTGATTCTGGGTGATAAAAACCAGTGGCTTCGCTGAGCACTTTGCTGCTTGGCATCGAGACAATAAATCAATTTATCGATTAGTTGATTCATTAGTTATGAGACCGGCAATTAGTTGATTCATTAGTTATGAGACCGGCAATATGTCATAAGAAGCGGAAATGCAGCTACGAGGCATGATGGGGAAAAATGACAAGTGGGACGGCTTTTGCGTTTTCAATGGATCTGGCATAATTGCCTAATCCAGGTTCTTGGAAAAAATTACCAATCCTGGGTTCACTGATGAACAAAAATGTCGGTGAAGAATACGAATCATGTTGGTATAATTGAATAAAGATGAGACGTATAAAGCTTATGAATGAATGAATGAATGAATGAATGAATGAATAAATGAATGAGTGGATGAATGAATGACCGAGTGAATGAGTGGATGAATGAATGAATGAATGACTGAATGAATGAATGAGTGGATGAATGAATGAATGAATGAACGAATGAATGAATGAATGGATGAATGTATGGATGAATGAATGAATGAATGAATGAATGAATGGATGAATGAACGAATGAACGAATGAATGAATGAATGAATGAATGAATGAATGAACGAATGAATGAATGAATGAATGAATGAATGAATGAATGCCTGAATGATTGAATGACTGAATGAATGACAAAGAATGAATGAATGAATGAATGAATGAATGAATGAATGAATGAATGAATGAATGAATGAATGAATGAATGAACAATTCAATTCAATTCAATTCAATGGACAATTCTATATGAATCTTTATCATATGAGGCTTAGATATTAGATGAATGACTTTATGGCCTAGAAAAGTCTCACGATATCGGGAAGGAAACTCTTACTTTTCACGCATTAGCAAATGGACGAATTCTGGATTTGAATAGGGATAAGCGCTGGCATCCCACAGCCAAATAGGAATGTAGAACAGACAACGAAGAAGGCACTCGCACTGGAGATTCCCCAAAGGTCCGTCCTCGTCTCCCAGCCTCGGGTAGCAGCGAAAACGTCGTGTTCCAGTTGCAAAACTGCAAATAGGCGCAACCACACGTTTACACAACACTCGCAGGAAACGCGAAGCGAAGCAGTTTTCGGCGTCGCCGTCGAGATTGCGATCTTCGCACGAGGTGCGCGAAACTTTGAGTGGCAGCAAATCCGAATATTGATTCGTGCGTTTCCGTTTATGTGTCGTTTTGCACTTTGAAATGTGTGAAGGGCAGAAGGTGAATTGCCATGGATTTTAGCGCCGGATCCTTCTGGGAAAAAGCGCCTAGCGAACCAATTTAAAAGCAGAATGAGTAGATACTGGAGTAGCGGAGTACAGCGACACTGGACTCCCGAAACCAAACGAACCCTTCGCTGCCTACTATGTATGCGTCCGAGCCGCCGTTGTTTTTGCCGGCATCACTTTCGCAACGACGGGTGAAATCGACTTGGCTGATGTCGCCGCTGCAGCGGCCACGCTTCAGAACACTCCACGAGGCTGGCGCTGGTAACACGACAACGACGAACCACTGATAAGCGCTTCCGATGGCTTCGACCCAACGGGGGAGGGAGGGGGGGGGTGCAAGCCGCAGGAAGTGCTCGCGATCGTCTTGCCGAGAAGTGACCGCATGGTGGAACGCTCTGGGAAGAATGTTTAACACTAAGAGTGACAAAGCAAAATATGTATCATAGTAGAGAGGCAAGTATGCTACGAGTACTAATTTGCCTAAGCTCATAAACACATGAACATGGGATGACTAAAGTGAAAATTTCATGATTGCCGGCTAAAGATATGAAGAGGAATCAGGTGTACACGTCCATTTATTTATTTATTTATTTATTTATTTATTTATTTATTTATTTATTTATCTATTTATTTATTTACTTATTTATTTATTTATTTATTTATTTATTTATTTATTTATTTATTTATTTCCTTATTTATTCAAATTTGCCCTTTACCTGGCTCTATCAACACGTTTACATATACGTGACGTTATCTATACCCAGCCGCTACCTATCGGTATATCATTACATCAGGATGCTTCCTATACAAAGGCCCGGATGCATCATTGACATAACCCAGGGTAATGTGTTGACGCCCGTATTAACAATGGGGAAATTTGCGTGCTGTAAACACGTTTACCCCGGGTATCCTCAATGATGGATGCGGCCCCAGGAAAAATGTGTTCCCTATGATTGCACCGCTAATCTGGGCCCCGATGCATAAATTGAAAATTAGGTAATCCATGCCGATGGCTATGACTCCCTATGAATAGCAGCTGGGTACAGGCAACACCATGTGTGGGTAAACTAGTTGATAGGTGCCTGGAAAAGGGTGAATTTGGGTGCAATCACTGTGGATAATCTCAATGATATTTATAGGCCTTATGCATAATTGAGATTATCCGAATCAAATGGGTTAGTTTTCTTTATCTGTCATAACATCGGTGCCAACACGTTCACCCTGGGTAATCTCAGCAATGCATTCAGCCATTTGGCTCATGTCCAACACTAACAAGACCACGGGTTAGGTGAATCGATGCCTCTTCAGCCACGAAACGCAGGTGAAATAACTACGATTTTCCAAAACGGTAGCGTACAACTTATAAAAAAGGGAGAGTTGAGTCTGAAAATTTATTTCTCTACTACATGTAGGTAACATATTGATGGAAAAGTCAGGGGCAATTAAGGATTACGCAAACTTACCAAACTTAGGGTACCGGCAGGATCATTATCACCGCTCAAGATGATTAATACACGACTAGAAGGAGGTACATCACACATCCAAGCGCCGGAACATGAGACAAACACCGCATTTGCCCACACCACACAACAATGGAAAACAATGAAATTTTCATGGGAAAACGGCAATCAGCTCAGCGCAGGGCAGAGGCGGAAGACTTGGCGCAGCCTGCGAACACAAGACCATGCTAAGAGACGGAATTACTGCGTCGGACGAGATCTCAAGGCCAGCCAATTTTGCGCCGAGAGCGCTAGCGAACAATCGGCCGGCAGTGCATGAAGCATGGATCGATCGATGGCTGGTTAATGGAACACCTCTGTGTCCACAGAAGTTCACTGGGAATGCATGTTCGCGAGAATGGATGGTCGGGATTGTGGCGCAGATTGTTCCGTGGCTCGGCCACCTTGTGAAGGAGGTTCAGGGGATGAAGAGCTAGCAGTGCAGTGAGCAGCTAAGGTCGTTCAAGTAAAAACACAAAGCCTTCTTATAGTACAGCTAAGTAAGACCAAATAAGTGGGTACAATTGAATTCGAATGTTCGAACAAGATTGATCTGTAGGACTCTGTGAGAAATACAAGAAGGACTGCAGTGTCCTCACTCCCTTAAATCCTCGAATTTTCGGATTGCCTCCTGATTTATTGATTAAATCAAATTAATTAGTCGGTATTTAATTTGTGCTGCGTTAATCCCACACTATAGCGTAAAAATGGAGAAGCGCGTTTTTTTTTTGGCAAAGCAATGAACAATTCTAACAGCTGATTTAAAATTTTATCAAAACTCGTTATCAATGACATTTTGCCGTCTTGCATGATTGCTCTTTAAAGCCCTAACTGCCAGTCAAAAATACAATCGGCCCTCCAAAATTATGACTTTGTCACAGTTTTTTTCAGCTTCTTCCAATACGGAAACTTTTACCTATAAAGGCAGTTCGTAACTTGAAAAAAAAAACCAAATTTGAGCTAAGCGACGGTCATGTGCCGGATCTCCAGTTCTAGATACTAAGAAACGATCGAGTGACAGGCTTCCGGAATTTCGGTTGAGTTACCCAAGTTCGGCACTGCTGGACGAATTCGCTGCTACTAGCCTAACCTTCTACCAAACTGGTACATGGAACCACCCGTGAAACTGCTGTGCTAACCATGCCTCAGAATGGTAAACGTATATACTATTTGCTCATCCCCTACTTTGAGCGCTGTGGAGCATCTTTCCTGACTCTAGGACCTAGAAACATGGCAAACACAATCACTAAGCGTCACGAAGTATCCACAAAACTCCATTCGTTTTGACTTGGAAGACATGAGCTTCAGAAGCAATTATGCCTCGGACGACCCCACGTCATAGAGCAAAAGCAAAGCGGCAGCCTAAGTTGCTCCCGCGAGATGGGAGACTCATATGTAGTTGCCACCTGGGCAGGCCGGGTGCATAAACTTGAGGAAGAGCTCAAAGAAAAACAGTCTACAAATACAACCCGCGCTGAAGTCTAATTTTGCATCCTAATTTCTTTATTTACATCAATAAATACCCTTAGAACTAATCATTAAAGCTACGGTAAGACATTTTGCCCCACCTTGCTTATTCTCAATTGGCGGGACTCACGGACGTTCCTGGGAAGGCTTTGAACTTCCTGTTTATTTAAAGTGGACAACTTTGTCAATCAAAATGTCACATATCCTTCTACCTCTCGCACTATTTATAAGTGCTGACTGCGACGAGTCGTTTGGACAAAGTACACTCATTTTAGCATGGAAAACTCGTCTAGAAGGGCGGGTAGATCATCGCCTTCCCGGGAGCATTTCTTACTATACAGATAATTCTTTGGAATAAACGATGTTAGATGGGATTGATTAAGCTATTCGACTCCCAGAACCCCTTGCTCAAGGAGGAAAAAATTAGTGATCCGCCATATAACCAGCATATAGCTACTACAAACTAGGACGGTTATAGTATCGTTGATTAAATGAGTTTCTGGATAAAATTGTGGTGACAACAAAAAGGATCAAATTCTTGGACAGCACTCTCTCGTCAACATAAAAGAGATCCACGATTTGGAAATACGCCTTTTGCATTGCAGAGAAATCGAGAAGCAACACAAGATATTTGTATTTGAGTGACATTCTGGGATTTTGTATGTTGTTTTTCTATGTTCAGAAAAAACATACTCAGACTGCTAGAATGAGCAAATTCCTAATAACAAATAATAGGTAGGATAGAATAGCAAGATGAAAAACCTATTCTCAGCAGTTATCGATAACTGAGTCACAGTTTATTTATTTATTTATTTATTTATTTATTTATTTATTTATTTATTTATTTATTTATTTATTTATTTATTTATTTACAAACAAAAAACGATTACCATTAACATGCAGTGGTCAGTAAAACGGGATGAGTAGCTACATATAATGGGGAGAGTGACCGAGAAAAAGGGAAGGACAAGGGGCCGTTGAAGTTGTGTCACATCCTTATCCTAGAAAAATTTGACAACTCACTCCAGAGATAAAATGCAAAGAACTACATATGTGTAGACATGAGAACACCTGACGATTACTGGTGAAAGGAGGCTAACAGGTGAATAACTCATTCTCAAGTTCAACCAAGCCCTGTTAATTGATTTTTTAACCCAAGCGATATTTTAGAACAAGGTGCAGGGAACTTTGTAGCATAGTAGACGGCAGGTTTTAGGGTGGACGAAAATTTGCAGAAATGACGTAACAATATGCACATTGCACGAGAATGCAATCCTCACAATTCAACAGAAGAAAAAACAAAGAAGCAGAAAGAACAAATCTTGCAAAGTCATTCACCTGTGCAAGGCAGCCTGTTCTTACTGAAACAACCGAATGGAGCAAATGAGATGATGCCGAAGAACAAGCATATAACAGAAGGCAACAGAACAAAATATCATAGGAGTATTTCGTCCGCCCACAGTACCCGCATACAGCAGTGGAAAAATGGAATTTAAAAAAAATGAAATGTGTCGTCAGTATTGAAGGGGCACATGCTAATGGCAAAGAGAACAACGAAGGGTTTGCAGAGCAATTCCTGTGAAAACAGTCAGTGCATTACACTAGCAAACGCTCACTATTGGTCTGAGCTTGAACTACCTGACTTTTTCACGTTCACGTTATACATTGGTATTCGAATTTTTTCTGCCGAATATCCATATATTCGAATATGCGGATTTTGGCAGTTTTCGAATCATTCGAGTACTCGAATAACGAAAATTTCGAAATATTGGTTCGAGTACCAATGTATAGTTCACATTCTTGGCATTTCTGTAACGACTGAGATATTTCTCTATGGTTTTGCATCACATTACAATCCAACAAATGTTTAAAATAAGCTAATTAAAGGGATACGACTCTCTCATAGCTGTACTGTGTGGCCGCAGTACTTATACACGCGCAACAACAGCTTCCTGTCGACTAACAATGTGTAGCAAAGAATCAATCCAAGGTGACAACGTATGTAGTTTGTAGTAAAGTTAGGAGTAAGTCGACAAGTTGAACAGCGCGCTGCATCCATGGCAACGTGGTGACGCACTCAGTTGGGCTTGAAATGGCTGACAGCGGTGAGCGGCTGCTCAGAAGCGCGGTCCATCTAAGCACTGGGAGTGAGCACAGCACATTTTCCATGGAGCAACGCAACGTAGGTTAAAAACTATACCAAGCATAGACACAGAAAAAATAGCCCTATCACCCGAAGATATTGGAGTTCATGGTTGCCGACGTGCCGGTTGAACGGGGCTAGCCAGTATACCCGTTTGCCGCACTGTCGGTACTGTCCCCATGACCTTACATACTGACTCTACTTCAGAATGAGGGCATCCTACTGGCTGATGTGGGTGTTTGCGGCAAATGCTCCTGGACAGATCGCCGAAGACTCATTTACTGTAGATAGGCGTCCCTAGAGTGACATGCTCGAAATACCACCGTTTGACTGGTATGTTCATATACAACCTAACCCTGCAAGAGTAATATCCTTCTGAACCTAGCTTTTCTCAGCCTCGCATTTCTGATTTTGTTTTTTTAACCAATCTTGTTGGTTGTTTCGTTTTGTTTTAGCCATTACGGTCGTCTCGCCGAAAATCACTCATCAGGTTGTAGCGCGCCTTCGGGCGTAATAAATAAATAATTAAGTGGTTGCGAAAGTCTACGAAGGAATAACATCTAGCAAATATGACGAATGAAAGTTATGCATTGTGAAATGGTGAACGTCCACAGGTTAAGTTATGTACAAGGAAATAGAAATATAATAGCAGACCTCTCTATTTATCGTTAGGAAGGGATAAAAAGTCTTCACTATGCTGCCACTGTGAGCATTCGGCCAGTCGTCTCCCGGTTTCCAAGAAACAGACAGCAGAGAAGACTTCGACCTAACACGCCGTCGGCTAGCGCGGGTCGTATGCCCACTCTTTCTGCAGGCTGAATATATCTTCGTATGTTTACCGCTAGCAGAGTCCAACTTCCAGTGCTCTTAGCTGGTTTGAAGCATGTTTCATGATTATAAATTCTGGCGCTGTCGTCTGTGAGAAGATCATGTGGCGAAATCTGGTGGATTTCAATGAAGACTTCGAGAGGAGATGGTAGGAGGACACAAAGCTGCTCTAAAGAAGAGCTAGGCACACAATATCAAAGTGGACACGACTGATTAATGGGGTTATTCTGCGGAACTCTTCGCAAGCAAAGCTCGATCTGATTCGTGCGATGTAGAAATCTGACAAAGATAAAGATAAAGATAAAAGGAACAGTAACTGTCGTGGTTCTCGAGGATAGGAGGAGCAATGGCTGCCAATATGTAGTATGAACAATTCCGTCACGCAGCACATCTGGGGCCAGGATAAAAACGCAGTTGGTCATCCAACTTCCACCGTGTCATCTTGAGTGCCGCCAAGTCAACATCTCCTCTCAGACCTGTGAAAATTCGAAACATGCCACAGGAAGCTTGCTCCATTCTAGCGGCTGACCCATTCAGGGCACTCAGCCAGCGTTTTTCCGTAAATAATTACTTAATTGCTCACTTCCAGCTCCACGGACAAGTCATCCAGTAGCAGGTTTCGAGGTTTGATCTGTATTCAGTCTGGGAGGTCTTTTTGCACAAGTCATCCTTTTTGAGTCAAAACGGGCAGAGCGCCATTTGAGAGACATAAAGGGGGTCAGCGAGGCGTGATGTATGATCGTCGATGTGAGGCTACATGCCAGAGGCAATAAGCTGTGCTTTCGATGAAAAAGCAGGGAGAGGGCAACCACAAGGGCATTCTTCAATCTCCGTTATTTTTATTTTCTACAGTTGGTGGAAAATTATCGCCACCAGATGAAAAATCAATCCAGACACGAAGTATCTAGATCCTTATGTCATTCTCGAACTGCACAACCCTTCATTACTATTCATTATCCATGTGAAGTAACTGTTAGAATACTGTACTCCTTTCCCAGGTGGAAAAATTCGAACAGATTCCGCTTATTTTCTAGGGATTTACGTGTATTTTTCGGGCAAAATCGGAAAATATTTCTTCGAAAAACTGCTCGAAAGCATACGTAATCAGCTCAAGTTTTTCCACCTTAGTTACTGTCTACTCTATGGAAAATGCGGTCAATGTCATGGAAATTTATTAGAAATGAATTTCTTGCAGGACATCATGGTATGTAAGGCAAACAGAGAAATGGGAAGTATGTCGGAAAGTTTTTTTTTTTTTTTTTTCGTTGAATGAATGCAATAAAACTCAATAGTGGAGCTGGTAGTCGAGTTAGTGGGCATCACAGAATGTGTAAAAAAACGGAAGAAAATGTATTAGTATAAACATTCTTTTGTTGTACGCTTTACCTGACGGAGCCAAAGTCGTCGCACGATTTGACTAGAAACCCAAGGCAATGATAGAGAGTAGTAAAAGTACTCAAATGAAACTAAGAAAGGACAAATTGAGGAAGTTCACGAGCTGAGCAATGTTCACTCATCCGCTGGTGACAGTCCCATTTTGCAATGCGGATTGACTCCCCGCTCCTTGGTGGCACAATTGGTGAGTTCGTCTCCCACGTCTGGTGTTTACCGCCAGATGAATTGAGTGCACAGTTCAGAGGAGGTGTTTGACAGTGTAAATCATAAATCCATGGAAATTGATCCACTTTCAGGCCTTGATAATGGCGTGTTGCCGAAACGTTGGCCATTAAAAATGTGATCTTTAACAACCTGTGCAGACATAACAACAGGATAAATAAGTTCAATACCATGCCCAGATTTTACGACAAGGAAACATGGAATATAAGTTCAGGAAAGTTGGATAACTGTAAAACAATTGGCGTAACATTGAGATCATAAAGTGTAAGAGCTTAATTGAGCTGAAAAACGTGGATAACATTCCTGGCTGAACACATTCCATTACACTTGAGCGTATTACATGAATTCACATTTCCCGCAATGCATACATATTTCATTTTTTACTCCAAATACCCTTGATGAGACAGACAAGTGTAGGCAATAAAATAACAAAATGCATGGGTGTAAAACTAAGAACAGCCTCCCACAAAAGGACTAAGAAGAGGAGTGTAAAAAGTTTCGGGGACAACAATCCATTTTTCCAATGCTCCACGGGCTTGAAATTCGTTTCTAATGAGAGTAAAAATTCAGATGGGTGCCTTCCAACTCACCTGAATCCAGAATGCACCGAAGCAGAAAGGAAATTAGAACAAAGGAGATGTTGACCATAGGCGGATTGTTTGAGAGCGACGGTGCCGTCTTTCCAAAGCAAAGAATTCAAAGAAGTCAGAATGGTCGAAGGAAGGAGAAGAACTTATCAATCGAAGCAATGAATCAGAAGTGTTTAGCAGGCGCTTGTTCAAAAGGATGCTCATACACAGCAGAACAGCGCCATCGGAATAAAATTCACACAAGAAAGGTGTGACAATGCAGAAAATGCAGAAAGGAACTGGAATGTTTTGCCAGTGTTCGTCGAAGACCTTTGACGTCTCGCAGGGGGAGAACCGCGCGTTCATGACAGCCGTGGCATTCGCTCCACTTGAAAGGCACTCGTTTCCGTACACTCAACTCCGAATTGAGGTGATAAGTGGCCTGCTTCCCCAATGGGGTTCGCTGACGGAACACTGGGACGTGAATTGGCATGAGAAGAATAAACCCAGAAGAGGGGAATCTTCCACAAAAGCTGTGGAACGGAAAGGCGATGGCGAACGTACAAGTGCGGCAAAAGGTCGAATCCACCACTGCTCATTATGAAAAAGCTCAGATTTGCCTCACGGCCCCACCCTTCATCCAGTGCGTTCCAGGAATCTCCGCCTTTCACGCAGGACTCGCGCCTTCCGCTTTCGTGCCTACTGGTTTCTACGTGGCTGCGAGTTGCTCAATAGAGCCGCCAAGTGCTTGTTGTGCTCGGGCAATTCTCGCGGACCAAAAGCAGATTGACCCGCGGCACAACAACACAACAATAAGCCGCCGGAAACGCCAATATGGCCGCAGAGACGAAAAATGGAAAAGCCGAGTGGGAAAGCACCCCTTACGGGTGGTGGTCATTGATCTGAGGAAAATGCGCAGAATGAGGGGCGAGTTGCCGCTGGCGCTGCACACGGAAATGGGAAATGTGTTTTCCGTGGCTGACGCCTCTTTGCACTTGAATCGACGCCATTCTGTTGTTGTCACGCTTTGACAGACGAAATGATTCGGAGGCGGAATATTTCTGAGGGCAACGATAGGAAACGGGCATCTAATGAAACAGCCAGCCGCTCTCTTGGAATGTGAAGGAAAGGGATGGAGGAGAAGGGCATCACACAGTGTATGAAGAGCCACGAGAGATGAAAATGCCTGGAAGAATGCAAAGTGTGGGCGTCTCATAATGTTACTCTCAACGACGCAAAAGAAAGTATAGAGTAAGAATTGCGCTGAGAAAAAAAAACCGACGATCTAGAGAATAGCAAGTAAATGACAGAGTAAGTAAAAAAATATCCTGAAATCACCCGTACATGGAGCTGAGAACGAAACGGGCCAGTAGCCAATATTTCTTCATGAGCACTTTATAGTAATTTTATAATAAAATCCTTACACAATGATAATAATTTAACTAATCCTTTCCGGAGCGGTTTGGGAATTGTGCCATAGTGAGGGAGGAACTTTTCAGGACGTTGGTCTGCAAAACACATTCCTAAGCAGGGATATTTGCATCATAATTAACAGTAGCAGAAAATCATAAGAAAGAGCCTATAAAAAACGGAAAAATGCGCATAACTACTCCTGCCTTTGTTTAAGAAAAAAGTCCCTACTCCGATCTTTTTGATTCCGTAGAACTAAAAAATTTCTCAGGAACTTTTCGGGTGACAGAAAAGCTCGAGCAGATTACGTGTGCTTCCGATCAGAGTTCGCTTATTTTTCGCCTGAATATTTCCCGGATTCGATAGAAAAATACATGTAAATCCCCGGAAAATAAGCGTAACCTGCTCGAATATACGCGAATTTCGCCCGAAAAATAAGCGAAATCTGCTGGAAGATGGTGAATTTCTCCTCGATTCACTATTTTTATTTTTTGGTGAAATCTGTAAACTTTTTAGCACTTACGGTAAGTGAAATTAGTGGATTTTTCAGACATAATCCACCTTTCAAGGCAAGAGAGCAATGACAATGATTGATGAAAGACAAATTACAAGAAAAATAAAAGAGAAATACGCGAAATCTGTTCGAATATCATATGAGTTTTCGATTTCATATATTTTTCCACCTTTGCTCAGTGATGGGTGAGAGCATTTCAATTGGGGTTCTCCTCCATGCTGAATGTGAGTATGGTAACCGTTATAAAAGAATTGACCAACAAAGCAACTTCATCTACGTACTTTATCGCAAAGATGGGTTAAAAAATCTCACTTAGATAGTTCACCAAAATTATGGGCACCTTTATAGGATTCATTGGATGTAACAGCTGTCGTCATCATCGTCAATCAGCCAAAAGATACAAAAGACCGGAGCGAAGCCGAACACCGTCTAGTGTAGAATATATTTCGAAGAATCCATGCAGTGTGAAGCCTCGACATGTCCCAGCTTATCCAATTACCAGAGTCTCTTCACTCCTCCACAAACGGCGAGACTCGTTCGCTGCGCTGGTTATGATTGAGTTTTGCAAGAGTTTCGCAATTTGCCAGACCAGAAAGTGTAACTAACTCGTTTAGGAAGAAGGCTGATAAGTCCCTAGCCCTTTCTGCCTCCATCCCGCCTTCTGCATTCCACTCACGGCGTCACGCGTATCATCCTCCCCAGAAAGGACTCCCTCACCGTTGCTTACACGGAATAATTCACACCCTTCTGTCCCAACCAGCTATGCAGTTTCAAAGAGTCATTCTTTCCAAGGGAAGAGAACCAATAAGAGTTCTCTAACCGATACAACTTTGAATCGAGAGGAAACGAAGGACATCTAAGGGCATCACTAGCTCTGCCTCCAACAAAATACTGCAGCGAAACGTAGGCGTAAGACCGAGGGACACCACTTCCCGGCAGAAACACTAAAGGGCAGAGGAGAAATGGTGATAAGCACCGAACAGCCCAATAAAGCGATAAAAATAGCCACGTCAAGGTGAGAAGTGGCTTCGAATGGAGGGACGTTCCATTCGATTTCCACCGTTGGTAGGAATTATGTATTTCACACGAAGGGGAGAGGGGGGAGGAGTGGCGGCGAAAAAGAAGGCCTAACACGCAAGATATCCGTCGGATAAACATCTACTTGGATCCGTGAACTTGGGATCCGTGAACTGCCCCAAGAAGGCTCCTAGCTCAGTGCACGAGTTTTCCTGGGGAACTACGTTACACATATTTTGCTGTGTTCATTACTAGATGTTTCGCTGATCTAGATGAATCGCGCAGAGATAGCATATCCGCTTCTAGCCGATGAACTCAAGGGTTCGAGAACCTTGACTCGATCATCACCGGCCTGGGGCGTCCATGAATCCCAGCACAGGATGGTAGGTATAATCTCAGGACTAAGACTCAGGAGCAGTCTTAATCAATCATCAACAGCAGAGGATGAGATTCAGAAATTTTTACTGTGTAGATTTTATTAGAAGTTTCACAGTAGCGCTTTGAGCCTAAATATTGCAGAAGTCGTAGAGATTAGAAGTCATTTTGTGCCTACCACTAGTCATCACTCAGCTACACTCACAAGCCAAAATCTGAAAAAAATCTGTTGGCATCGCATTATCTGCGAGTTTCGAGTGGAACTTCTCTGATTCTTCGAAAAAGAAATAGACGAAAAAATAAAAGAGGGAATCTAGCTAATGCGAGGAAATCATGAGATCCAGACAAACGCATTTCCTTTGCATGCTACCAGTCATTACCGGAAAAAGCATATTGTCATCGCTGCTAACATTGTGAGCACCACACTTCCAACTTATTGTTGGAGATGATTATCATATTAAATTATAGTTCTTCTTCTCCGATGGTTCATGTTCATAACAACTTTTCACGTATGATTTAATTGAGGGACTTATTTCTTTCCTTCCCTCGAAAGCGGATAGTTGAGACAAAGGAGAAATCAGTGCCTATCAATGGGAAGACCATAGAATTATGACTAAACAATAATGTAATGTGTAGATACTTAGCCAGCAATTAAGCCGGAGGAGCAGCAGTGCATAAATCGACAATGCAGAAAGCTCAAGAATCAAGGAGATCCTGCATTGGGTGTGAGTCATGATGAGGCAAACGGAGGTGGGCAATGTGTCTGCGATTGGTTCAGTTGAACCCTCTCCCTGCCCCTCACGACCTACTCGCAGTAACTCGCGCACGATTCCACCATACTTATCCATGCAAATTTGTGAATGCGAGTGGGGACCAAGTGACATCGAAGAGCGGGAAGATACCGCCCCGTTTCACCTCAACCCTCCTGCATTGGGTAAGACACCGCAATCGAAATGCTGGGAATTGGAATAACGTTGGAAACAGAATCGTTCGAAATGAAGGCCCAAATGAAATTGATGCTCCCTACTAATACTCATTCTATTCGGAATTGGCGAAGGATAGCGCTCCTAATGGTCTCTTCGAAAAAAAAAGACTAGGAAAACACCGAATGCATTCAATCGAGAGAAGGCGATCACCGAGGTCTGAGAAATAATTTTCGACCTCGAAGCCGCTCCAGAAAAATATTCCACCAACTCAGAAAAAAATGGAGGATGTCGTGGAGACGAATGCTTGAGCGAATTTGAGCGAACGATAATCCGCTGTGGTTGTGAAGCAGTACATGAATAAGTCTATAACCTAAAACTTAAAACAATGGTATACGGCATTCTCCGGATCCTGCATCTCAGCTGCAGGGCCAGCTCACAAATATCACCTAAGCATGCACTTATCTTGAAGAAGCTCTATTCTCTTGATGCATGTTGTGCCTAGTGCAGCCAGGTGACTCACTGTAGCATTTACCTGGAGATAAAAAAAAAATACCCCTCTGCCAAAGCAAGGCACGTATTCCCTCATAATCCACTTCCTAGTGAGTAACGTGGAAAACACTGTTTGTGAATCGAATGCGCCTACGTAGCATATCCTTAACGCTCCTAGTGATAATAGCATGTGAGAGCCCTAATTCTTGTAGAAGCTTTGGGGCGTCCCTTCCTAATGATACAATGAGCTTATGACAAAGCACATAGTATCTTAATGCGTTCCACAGCTTCTTTTCCAGGGATTCTCTAATCAGAAAAGGCTGAGCAGCACATAGGAATCAATAGATGTTTCCTAAAAAATCAGCCTCGCAAACAACTTCGGCATGACATTGAATTGGGAATGTGCATGATTATCCGCCGGTTTTTTTTCTTCCAGTTTCTTGCTTGCGAAAATTTAATCACGTGAACTTTTTTCTCTTGATGTTCTATTCTTCATTACTTCAATTCTGGCTCGACCTACTGAATAATACCATCAACTAGACGGTATACCCGGCTTCGCTCGGGAGTTTTCTACCCCCGGCTTTTCACACTGATGCGGATAGTTATTGATACTAATACATTCACTCGAACTGCCCACGAACATTTCGATGACCATCATGTTGAGTATTCTCGGTAGCCCTTTCGTCACCCCCGCACGGAAACAGAATAACCGGTATAAAAAATTAATCAAATTGGTGCGAAACAGTTGACACATTCGTGCTCAGCGTATTCGATAACCCCAGTAGACATGTCCTCACCGACCCGTGGGCAAAAATTGCGAAAAATCAATAAAATCGATAAATCAATAATTGACGCGAAACAGTTGACACATTCGTGCTCAGCGTATTCGATAACCCCAGTAGACATGTCCTCACCGACCCGTGGGCAAAAATTGCGAAAAAGCAATAAAATCGATAAATCAATAATTGGCGCAAAACGGTTGTCATATTCGTGTTCAGCGTATTGGATAACCCCAGTAGACATGTCCCCATCGACCCTTGGGCAAAAATTGCGAAAAAATCAATAAAATCGATAAGTCGATAATCAATCGATAACCTAAGGTAGCCTAAAACCTCCGCCGGGGCCCGAGTTATATGTGTGCAAAGTTTGGTCCCGATTGGTTAACTCTCCGCGATTTCTATTCGGAACATACATACACACACACATACATACAGATATTCATTTTTATATATACAGATTCACAACCACCTAACCTAGAAGTAGTGTCTTACATAGGAAATAATTCTCGGCATTAGTACCGTGGTGCAGTCTGCATGAGCTGTCGAGAACAATGGCATAGTTGAAAAGTTTTGCGACAACTGGGAATTATAAGTTCTAAATTGGTGTTCGGCCAAGAGTTTCAGAATTCTCATCCGACGGTGGGAAACGATCGCTACCTCATCAACTGTGAACTGTAGTTAATGTGTTTCTTTTCGACATCGTAACATGTTTCCGCTAAATTTATTACTCATGTACTACTGGTAGAAATCGCAATCAGTTGGGTCCTCGTAAAAGGGTTTATTGGTCACTCTGGGGCATTTCACGCATATCACTGTAATCGGCGCGCCGAGCTGATCCAGAATTTGTTAATGTGTTAGAATTGAAATGAGGTGATAGACTAGAAGCACATCAAACTGGCAAAAAACGGAATAATCTCTCGGAATTCCACCTTTAATCTTTTAAATGAAGCTTGAGAATTTTAACATTCACGATTGGTGTAAAAACGCTTTTAAAAGACAACAATTTTATCCCCATAAGGCCAGGGCCCCTGAATCGGTTTAGAATTCAAAGTCAGTGGAAGAAGCGCTGGAACTCAGATCAGATGGAATCCATTGCTGGAACAGTTAAGCAAGTAACAATGATACCATTTGCCTATGTTTGATTCCTTGATCGAATTCAGAATAAAAAAAGCAAATTTCAGACAAGTCCGAGGAAAGGATTTAGTCACAGCGCCGTGTCAGAGCGAGAAATAACACATCACCGATAAAAAAAGACGAAACACGAAGAGTTCGCGCGTTGACGACGATTCGCGCAGGATTACAAACATTAAATTAGCGCTGATAGGCTGAAAATATGACCAAAGTCGGACAAAAGATGATCGATGGCTAGGCTGGCTAGGCAGTGGCGAACCAGTTCGGCGCCACCGTGACACACCCGTGGATCGCCGCAATCTCGCGCCACTAAGCGCAAAAAAAAGGATCATTGAAAACCGGTGGTGTGATTAGCGTTGAGGGATCCTAAAGCTGTGCAATCCTTGAATTATGGCCCGCGGTCATCGTAATCCGGAAATTGTTATACTGCAAGCGCCGAAGTTGAGATAACGTACTCCAAGGAATTGATAGGTCTGGCTGCATCATTGAGATTATTCAGGGTAAACGGATTGACCACCGCGGTGAAGTTGGATAAATTTGTTTGGTGTCTCTGCGTTCATCCTGGGTAATCTCAATGGTGCATCCGGCCCATGGCGAGTAGCAGTTGCAGACTCTGGTCGGTATGCATTCGCTGTCGGTATGTATTTGATAGGTAGTTCTCTTACCTACGGTATGGTTATGCATGGGTATGACAAGGCATCGGTACAGCTTGGTAAGTTTATGGATGGGTAAACATGTTGATGGGCGCCGGATTACGAGTAAGCTTGTGAACGTTAACACATCTACAGTAGGTAATCCCAATTATGCATCCGGAACCTGATGCAGCCCATTTAAGGGTTCAATCAAAAAAAATATAGCGACTAAGAGAGAGGTCGGTACTCTTCTTGGGTGTTGTCCTGTTCCACCCCATCTGAATAATGCAGCGGTGAGCAAGCGCCGATTTTCGACATTCCCTGAACAGTATTACAGGAGAATTCATGTGTACCCCCTCCAGGAAAAGATGAAGGGTTCATCTTTGACAGCCCAATTTTCGATTGTGCAAAGTGCCCCTGAAGCAATAACATCACCAGACGTAGGAGTCAAGTTCAGTTGATTACTGCTCTGATGGAATCAAATCTCTTGTGCCTGAGCAGTTCTCACTAATTGCCCACGTGATTAAACATATCTTCTATTGTGTTGTTCGTTAAGTTCGTGCGATTTTTCAGTGCCACTGGAAGTATTGCTTTTCATGAACAACATCAATCACAACAAAGGATTCGCTTATGTAGACCTTTTCCTCCGCTACCAAAGATGGAGCAGCTTCCCGGTTTCCTATCTATGAAGAGCTATACTGTTCGAGACGAACCAATTTGTGACTCTCTCCTGCAACTTTTGAACAGAACTCCAGAAAATGCCTGAAAAAATAAACGAACGAAGTGGTTGGAGACTGCTAGAGGCTTGTTGACGCTGCAGTAAAAGTATGTTTTATTCTAACATCTCGATTGCTGTTTTGGCGGAATTTGCTCAGAGGAGACGCGCCTTCTCAATGTGAGAGGTCACCTGAAACTGAGTCCTCCAGACTTTCCGCCGAAGTGAATCAGTTACACCTAGGTGTTGCTGAGATTCAACATTCTTAGAATTTCTTCTTTACACCTACATAGTGCAAAACCCAGCGGATAAACGTCGCATTGTTCTTCTAACTCCCCATTCAGAAGGGGGACATCCTTTGGGCTACATATTATTAACCTCTCTGCCGCGAGCATCCATTTCTGCACCTTCCTTTCAATAGTAGTGCCCCCCCCCTTTATATGTCGTTGATATCCTCTGCCTTTTTGAGCTGCATCGGATCCCCGAAAGAAGTCCAGCAGTATTAATGGCCGGAGGTTGTTATCCAAGTCGAAATAGTGTTTCGTACTCCAGGCGATAGAAAATGAGGTGTGACGAGAATTGAGGAAATCGTTAGAACATTTGCAGAGAATAAACCAAGAGCTACAAAATGGTTATTTACAAAATGGTCAAACAAAGTTTCACCCCATTGGAAAATTAAGATGAAGAAAATCGCACGAACTTATTGCTTAATCCAATATTTATGTAGTAGGTACGTACATAGGCGTGCCAGCTCACTATTATCAGAATTCATGGACGTTCCCGGAATGCTGTAAAATTTCTCGTGATCCAGAGCGAGTGAGTTTCTCCACGGAAAGATACGCAGTTGTCTTTAAAAATATCCCAAGGAATCAGATACCGTGAATGATAGAAAGGGGTGAAATCATAGTGGGAAGGTTACTTTAGGAACGCAACTGTCGTACTCATGATGTATCATGTCTTCACTTCCGTAGCACTACTGTGTAAATACGGTGTCACAAAAAATGCCCCTAAATTTTCCAAGGTATGTGCTTGGTTTTCGCGTGAGTTGCTAAAGAGTTGCAGGGATTATAGAATTGAGTTTTCAATCCAGCTCTTCCGCTACCCCATCCGATTAGTCTGGTGACTGTGGTTGGTTGTTTTGATAAGAAAACATACATAGACCCTTTTGCATGACGGTGCTAAACCTCATAAATCCGGAAATGCACAGAAAAAATCCAAGGCAGAGAACGTACCTCCCTTATGAAAATATCATATCGCAACGTAAGGTGATTTGGAATGATCGCATTTAAACCTAATAAGTTGTTTTGACCAGAAAATATACGTAGGCGTTCTAGCTTAGTAGCACGGTGCTACCCCTCAATAAAACGGGTAATTTGAAGCGTTACTCGACCAAGGATTTTTGGAGCGGTGAACTGTTTCTGGAGTATCTTAGGTGAATCCTGGACTGAATTATCATGAAGGTCCAAAAAGCAATGGCAGAAACTGTGAATGACTTTTGAAAAGAATGACAGACATTGAAGCAAATGGTGACTAGGACTGTCTCCTAGTTTGAACACTGACACTAGTTGAATCATGTTTAATGGGATTATTTCCTGAAAAATAAGGAATAATTCCAAATTCGTTCCATAACCTCCTATTACCTGTAACTCATTGTACGATAGTGAACTATCTGAGTTCTTCTCGGATATTTTCAAAAGTTCCACTACAGATACATCGACTCAACAACTTAAGAGTGCTCCATTCATACAATCGCTTTGTAATCCTACCAATTTATTGCGTGGGATGATGGAGTAAATGATTCATCAAACACTCCAGGATAAGAAAACAGAAATAATTACGCCATCCAAAACCATCAAGTGGTTCCCACGTGGACACCCACAATAACATCCGATCATAACAGAAGTGATATCATAACTGATGAGAATTGGTCTGGATCTGCAAGAAACGGAAGGAAGGAAACGAGTGGCAGAGCGGCCGGCTCTGCAAGCAGTGCCCTTTCGCGCGATGACAGGTCTCCTCGTTGAGTAAGCAGCCCCGTCGCACCCAAACACCTTGCTCGTTGATAGAAGACGTTTGCGGGAGCGTGAATTCAATTTCGCGAAGGGGATGCTCCTTGAATCGATGGAGCTGCGGAGAGTGGGAAACAGGTGAGTGCTGGCCGAGCTTGAAAGATGTTTTTGTTGACAGTTGCGCAGAAGAAAACGCATGAAACGTCTCATTTCACCTTTGCTTATTTAGAAAAGTCTAATTGCTTTGAATTTCTTGAGGCGAAGCAGGACAGAGAGGGACGGAATTCAATTCTTTCGAAGTATTTAATGAATTTTCAATGCTTTCAATGATGTCAAATGACGATGGAATTATCGAAAACAAGATTTCGCTTAGATCTCCTCCAAAAACATAAAAGCGTGAATTAAGCGTGGGTTTAAGCTATGGCGCTTCTGAGCGTTTTGAGGCCTACATCGAGAACTTGGAAGAGGTTTCAGAGGGTTTGTTCACAATCTAATAGGCGATTTCTAAGACCATACGCTTAAACCAATTTATCGCAATCTATGTACTTTACAATTCTCGCTGTCTATAACGCAATCTTAGACTACAACGAAACCATAACAGTTCCTTCCCTAATGATGTCCATGATCATCTTCATGACCATGTTTCGCGCGGTACTTGTAATGCAGCCGATATTCTTCTGGGACGGCGAATTCGTACGCCCACACAGCTACCTGAATAGTGCATGCGGCAACCGCAAGGAGGAATATTCCCTTTGCAAACTGACCATATGGAGAAGAGGACCAGATATCTGTTTTATGGTTGATAGCATTGTACGCAGCACATGATTCCTTTTCAGCTTTGCCGAATGGGAACATTTTGGGCGTATTGTTGATATTGTCCCATTTCCCTTCACTTCCTAGCCGATTTATTTCTTTACAAACAGCACTGGCGTCAGGAGCTTTCGTGGTCAACTATTAGGTTGTCCCAAAATAAATGGCCGCAATCTAGTAATGAATGTTTGGAAGTTTATAAAACCATCATTTTAGGAGCTAGATAGGCAAACTTTAAACGATTATAAAGAGGAAGTCCTGCTCTAGCTGCACTCCAAAAAACCTCTCTTAATTACTCTTCTTTATGGTCTCTGCAAACGACATTGTGCGATGAGGCAAAACATGGTTTTTGGGTTCTCCCATTTTTTAGACTCTTTTGCCGCCCTATTAGGACAAAAGCCGGATTTGGTGTTGGCTCTGCATTTGGCCAGGTAGTCGTGTTGTAAGCACACAGATGCTATGACTAGGGAAACATTTCCGGAACGGTACGAGTTTCCAACTTTGAGCAGGTGATGGTCATGAAAGTTCTCAGAAACGATAGCATAATTCTGGTGGCAAGACGAGAATTCTGAAGCACTCCGTAAAAATGTTAATAGCTAGGTTGAATGCAACTAAATCAGTAGTCATTCACCCTTCTTGGCAACTAAATATGGCGAAAGTACAGGCGAAGCCGATTTTGAACAAAAGCATCGCTGGTCAGTGCTTAACTTGAGGCACCATCTACTTTAGTCTCTCTAATAAACACTGCTATGGAATTTCCAGGAAAAGTGGGCTAATTTTAGTGATGAGTGGACATTGCCTAATAAAATGGAGTTTTGTCCTGCTTGTATCGGTGGGGGAAACCTGGATACATCCAAAAAATCTCAACATTTCAGAAAAGGGTAACTTTTCCTGATAGACGAATTTCAGCTCGAGGTGTTCGACAGGAGCTGGACCAGGCCAAGAGTAGAATTTACCAAATACCTTGCCTGTTACCATTTTGGCATCTGTCGCAAGATTCGCTAGAGGACGCCTTAGTTTTGGTGAGCCGAAGAAGTGTGCACTCCCACTGGCGGGATGGGCAAATCCACACAGGTTCATACCCAACCACGCAAAATTTTTCTTAGTCAAGCTCTGGATCTCTCCTTGTAGAATTGCGTTGGCCACACCATTGCCTAATAAGATATCCTTTTAAACCTGCAGTAAAACCGCTTTCCTTCTAGAAAATTCATGTGAATCAATGTGTACTGACCTTTCGCACTTCCTTGACTCCAGTGATTTAAGCTTTTCTCCTTCTACAAATTTTACTGTACTGCAAAAATCTGCTGGAAATTCTGCTCATAATACTTTCTATTTCAGAGGAAAAGCTCAAGTGTGAACGGAGTTACGCACATTGGAATGCGCACCTCCAAAACGGCCATTATTTTTGGGACAACCTAATAGAAGCGTTTCCATGATTTGTAGGTTTAGCTAAAGGCTGCTGTCAACTAAGCAATGAGTGGTAATTGCGTGAAATCTTCGTAAACGGAAGTATGAGCATTATTCTACGGATACACGGTTTGCCAAGCACTTGCTCAAAAATGCTGTGCCACCTATTTGAGAAAATTCAGAGAGGATCGCAGATTCCTGGGTCCAAGTGGCGGATGCTGGGGTGAGGGGGGGGGGGGGGGGGGG
>JARK01001362.1:1073728-1120811 GCA_000688135.1 Ancylostoma ceylanicum | reverse complement strand
GGGGGGGGGGGGGTCCCCCTGCGTCTGCCACCGCTATGCAGATACAAATAAAAATCTTGTATCAGTTCATTCTTACTTGTTTATTTTCATTATTATTTTGAAAATATTGATTATTTATTATTTATTATTTATTATTGAAATTAATACTCTCATTGATTTTATTTTCCGTCTGGGTATCCAAAACTTCGGAGACCCCAATTTTTTCCCACGCCCCCCTCCCGCCCACTTTCTGCGTCCCGCACGGCTGCATAGTGATCCTTGTGGTGGAACAATGTAAAGATGGAAGTTATATTACAAGCACGTAGACAATGATGAATGTCAGCAAGCTTTAACTTCTATTGTTGGAAAAAGTCGGCAAAGTGAGAGTGTCTCGAAAAATGAGTTTTCAGCAGTCAAGCCCTCAAAATAAGTACAACATCGAATTTTAAATAATTTTTCCAAAAACTGTCCTTCTTAGACGACAGCAACAGAGGCAGGATACTTTTCGTTACCTAACGTACATAATCATCACTCCTGTAACGAAGTGACAACATCAGACCTCACATGACTTCAGGAATGGCTGAATGACTTCACTTTATGCTGCTTCTTGCACGAAATTATCAACATGATATGGAAAACGCTTTTTGCTTCATTCACTATCACTTGCTCTCTACGATTTTAAGCTGTAAATGTAGGCAAGTCGCGATTAAGATGAAAATGTTGCCCTATTCCTACCCTATTCATATCCTCGACGATTTAGGTGGTTATTCTCCACTCATTTGTTGTCGCGAACGCGATGATCCGTTCCTCGAAACTGCAGCGGCCGGGAGCACTGCTTCGTCGCTTCCCGCGGTCAATGCTTGCGGTTGCGACTACTCTTGAGCGCCACCACTTCAAACTTGCCCGCATCTCTCCCAAGCTTCGCCCACTTCGTCTGAACACATATAAAGCCGTGTTTCGCTCAAATCGTTGCCTTCGGCCTTCGCTTCGCCAATGTGACCAGTCGACGAACGCAAAGTGGAGTGCACGGAACGAGGGTCCTCATTCGTCTCAATGTTTGACGATGGCAAGCAGTACAATCGAGCAGAAGTCGGGAGCACGACGAGCCGAAGAAGGATACCAGGAGTGAGCCACACCGTAACCAACGCCTTGGTGGCACGCGACAAGGACTGTGAGGGCTTGGCCCAACATTACTTCCTCTTTGTAAGTCTTTATCTACTAGTTTTTCCTCTGTAGGACCCTTGATAGTACTAGATAATAGTAGGCTTCTATTTAGGCTTCTTATTATATGGGTAGTTGTAGTCATAGTTAATATTAATTGGCATTTTATGTGTGTGTGTGTGTGTGTGTGTGTGTGTGTGTGTGTGTGTGTGTGTGTGTGTGTGTGTGTGTGTGTGTGTGTGTGTGTGTGTGTGTGTGTGTGTGTGTGTGTGTGTGTGTGTGTGTGTGTGTGTGTGTGTGTGTGTGTGTGTGTGTGTGTGTGTGTGTGTGTGTGTGTGTGTGTGTGTGTGTGTGTGTGTGTGTGTGTGTGTGTGTGTGTGTGTGTGTGTGTGTGTGTGTGTGTGTGTGTGTGTGTGTGTGTGTGTGTGTGTGTGTGTGTGTGTGTGTGTGTGTGTGTGTGTGTGTGTGTGTGTGTGTGTGTGTGTGTGTGTGTGTGTGTGTGTGTGTGTGTGTGTGTGTGTGTGTGTGTGTGTGTGTGTGTGTGTGTGTGTGTGTGTGTGTGTGTGTGTGTGTGTGTGTGTGTGTGTGTGTGTGTGTGTGTGTGTGTGTGTGTGTGTGTGTGTGTGTGTGTGTGTGTGTGTGTGTGTGTGTGTGTGTGTGTGTGTGTGTGTGTGTGTGTGTGTGTGTGTGTGTGTGTGTGTGTGTGTGTGTGTGTGTGTGTGTGTGTGTGTGTGTGTGTGTGTGTGTGTGTGTGTGTGTGTGTGTGTGTGTGTGTGTGTGTGTGTGTGTGTGTGTGTGTGTGTGTGTGTGTGTGTGTGTGTGTGTGTGTGTGTGTGTGTGTGTGTGTGTGTGTGTGTGTGTGTGTGTGCGTGTGTGCGCGCGCGCAAGAGAACCAGCCATTACCGAAAAAATCTAATTACATCACAGTGTTCAGCGTCAAAAGTTATGTGTGAAAAGTGTGCAAATTTTCATTTTTACCTGGATTGACAGGTGTTTCCGAACACTTTTAGTTGCTTGGAATACCATCAGTTGTTGACATCACAGTGAAAATGAATTAGGCTTGGTGTTTATTGTTCTCTGTTTATCAGACAATATGCGATAAGACGCGGGTGGGTATGTTTCAGAGACAGGCGGAGGAAACAGAAGGGCAGGAGGCAGGAAGGATGAATCGAGATGGGTCCAACGGTGTGATAAGGAAGCGCCGGCGTCCAAAAGTGGGGAAACGCCCGGGGACTGGTCCAACCGTGTGATAAGAGGGCGCCGGCGTCCAAAAGCGAGGAAACACGTGGGCTAGGATTCATGAGTGCATAACCAAGCAAACCCAGGCTAGATAACCAACTTTTGCGTCCTGGGTCTCCTCTCTCTGCGTAGTCTGTGCAGGACCATCCATGCTAACCGTCGTTGGTTTGCGTGGTTAACGTTTCATGAATCCCACCCCTGGAGACGGGTCCAACGGTGTGATAAGGGTGCGCTAGCACTAAAAGGTGGAGAAGCGCCTACAGCCAGGTCCAACGGTCCTGTTCAAAGTTGAAAGGCGACGCCCTACTGTTGCACATCTTCGGAGCCACAAAGCGTGAGGCTGCGAGAAACGGGCGTTTTGATAAATGTAGAATGAACGGCGTGATATGAGGATGATGTCACATACAGGCAACGCGAGCGAAGCGAGCAAGAAAAGAAGCTTGGGAGTTCGGCGTCGACCGGACGATCAGGCTGGTAGTAATAAACTCTTAAGATAAGCATGTTATATGTATGTTCCTACAGCAAGACTTACTACTGCATTCAGTACATAGCTCTTCTGTATCCCTAAGTTGGTCCATAGGTGCGAGCCTGGTAGGAAGCGCTGAATCCTCCGGCTGGGAGCCCAGGGTGGAAGCCTCAACGGTGAAGAGCCCCGGCGTGTTAACACCAAGTCGGAGCAACATGGTACGGCAGGGCAGGGTCCTCACACCAACCATGAATAGAAGGCAACCACCGATCCACCACATTTATCAATTTACTAGTCTGGCCGTCCGGCTAACGCCGGACATCCAGACTTCTATTGATGCTCGCTTCGCTCGCATACTTCACAGCGATTCTAAAGGAAATCCTGGAAACCCTTCGCGGGATAGCAATATTCTCTTGNACTAGTCTGGCCGTCCGGCTAACGCCGGACTTCCAGACTTCTATTGATGCTCGCTTCGCTCGCATACTTCACAGCGATTCTAAAGGAAATCCTGGAAACCCTTCGCGGGATAGCAATATTCTCTTGTATAGTTTAAACGCTCTCCTGAAAATCCCTCAAATCTGCCAGGGGTGCCCTTCTCCCATTTACGGCGACTAATACTATTTCGCAGGCATTAGGAGCTATGAATATTTAGATGTCATCAATNTAGCAATATTCTCTTATATAGTTTAAACGCTCTCCTGAAAATCCCTCAAATCTGCCAGGGGTGCC
This sequence comes from Ancylostoma ceylanicum, assembly GCA_000688135.1. Taxonomy (NCBI): domain Eukaryota; kingdom Metazoa; phylum Nematoda; class Chromadorea; order Rhabditida; family Ancylostomatidae; genus Ancylostoma; species Ancylostoma ceylanicum. Next base: position 1,117,237 of record JARK01001362.1, on the reverse strand, counting down.
CTTCTCTCATTTACGGCAAATAATACTATTTCGCAGGCATTAGGAGCTATGAATATTTAGATGTCACCGATTCACTGCAAACGGTCACTTGGAATTATTTATGTTCCGCTGAGTGTTGTGGTAGATTAAGTGATAAGGGTTTACTGTTGTATGTAAACAGAAAGAAGGAGGTGGTTCATTCAGACACGAAGGGGACAGAGAGTGGGGAAGGGAATAATGGGCGAGCAGGTGTAGAGGACGAAGGAAAGCATGTAGGAGCGAAAGCCGCAATGGATACCGGCGTACCCATTGCGTTGAATTGGAGCCGATTCCGTGCATTTNGCTGAGTGTTGTGGTAGATTAAGTGATAAGGGTTTACTGTTGTATGTAAACAGAAAGAAGGAGGTGGTTCATTCAGACACGAAGAGGACAGAGAGTGGGGAAGGGAATAATGGGCGAGCAGGTGTAGAGGACGAGGGAAAGCACGTAGGAGCGAAAGCCGCAATGGATACCGGCGTACCCATTGCGTTGAATTGGAGCTGATTCCGTGCATTTCNGAAGGGAATAATGGGCGAGCAGGTGTAGAGGACGAAGGAAAGCATGTAGGAGAGAAAGCCGCAATGGATACCGGCGTACCCATTTCGTTGAATTGGAGCCGATTCCGTGCATTTATTTTTCCAGGCGATTCCACACCTCTGAACACACCCTTACAAATCGCCCAAAGCGTTTCCCCACTTTTGCGCATCGACGCACCCTTATCACAGCGGTGGACTCGTCTTCCCCCACTTTGGGTGGCGGCACACCCTTATCACAGCGGTGGACCCGTCTCCCCCCACTTTGGGTAGCGGCGCACCCTTATCACAGCGGTGGACTCGTCTTCCCCCACTTTGGGTAGCGGCGCACCCTTATCACAGCGGTGGACTCGTCTCCCCCCACTTTGGGGGGTGCCGGCGCACCCGCATCACGTTGCCGCACCCATGGCTCTGCACCTCTCCACACTCCGGAGCCTCCGGAGCTTCTGTTCACTCTTCGAACCTCACCATACCCGTCCCACCCTTTTATATGGAGCTATATTTATCTCGTAATCATCATCATTGACCAATCAGGGAATTTCGTTTCACACACACNGGGTGCCGGCGCACCCGCATCACGTTGCCGCACCCATGGCTCTGCACCTCTCCACACTCCGGAGCCTCCGGAGCTTCTGTTCACTCTTCGAACCTCACCATACCCGTCCCACCCTTTTATATGGATCTATGTTTATCTCGTAATCATCATCACTGACCAATCAGAGAATTTCGTTTCACACACACTCACACACACACGTGACAGACTAAGCGCTTTATTATAAGTCATGATGATAGGAAGTGCTCAAATTTGATAAGGAACATAGGCTCGAATGCTACCACCTCAAATTCAGTTAGGATTGGAAAATAAGTTCCATTTAGTTGGTGTGCATTAAAGGTCCTTAACTCCAATGCTAGCTGCCTTTATCGGGATTTCTCAATTCTTTTATAGAAACGGAAAAGAGATATTTATAAGTATGCTTTCGACTTATTCCTTCAACATTTGATTTTTCTCACCAAGAGCTCTTTTGTGCAGTCGTATAGCATTTCGCCGTATTCTTGGTCTGGAGTCACTCCTTCTGTTGGTATTTTTGCTAGTCTTCTGGACAACTTAATTTGAAGTCGAGAGATATGCAGTTGTTCTCTTTGGGGTGGGGGAGGGGGATGGTGGGAGTACTACAGGTGTTAGTATAGAAGACGGAAAGAATGGTTTTCAATAACTACCATGAGCGAATACATGTTTTCCAACTCAGAACGTCCATCGTAATCTCTGTCTGCCTGCGTGCTGGTGAATTTTCATCTGTTTATTGTCATAATATTTATTTATTTCATGCGCTCACAGGTGCGCCGGAAAGGATTGAACGGAAATACAATATAAAATATGAACATATTTTTGTGAACTTTGGTGAAGTTTGTTCTAAATTATTGTTACCGTGGTTAGGAGAAGACTACGCTTCCTTCTTCCCACTTAAAACAGACGTTATCCTAACCGTCACAAACACTATATCACCCCTTCGCTTAAGTGTGTCATGCTGTCATGATATTCCACAGCTGCGCTGTGCAATTTCTGAAAGCACAAGAATAGAAAGGCACACACTACAGCTTCAAACCAGATATACCGGAGACTTCGAACCGAATCGGTTCTGCTGAGTCAGCTTCTTGAAGTTTGCTTGCAAAATAATTAGTAAAATAAGGTGTTATTAAGATGTAAAATAAGCACAGCGGGTGAAGCTGTTTGATAAACGCTCTCTGATCAAGTGCAATCTTTTGATTTCATTGCTAGAACAGCACTTTCATTCGCTCATGAAATGTAATTTAGTAAGTTGAAATGGACATTTCCTGGTGGTCACGTTCACAATGGTGAACCTCTTTTCGAAACGGCAAAGAGAAAAGTGGCTGATGAGACCGGGGTCAGCGCAGAACCTCAGGCGATTATAGCCTTGACGTGAGCAAAGAATTCCTTTGCCGTGCTTTCTTCTATTTTCTTCAAAACAGTTTGGTTTTCAGTCACAAAGTTGAAACTAGAAATTCGAACGTTGGCACGCTTATCTTCTATTGTCTAATGCGCGTCGACTGCGACACCAGAGAGGAACAGGCTGAGCTAGTACCAGCTCCAGATGGATTTTCAGCGAGGTGGTTCACAAGGCAAGTTAGAATAATGCTATCAATAAGTCCCCACACAGTATCCGATGTCTTTTTCAGAGCGGATTTGAAAGGCCTTCCACATGCAGGGCCAGATTCTTTTTATCATTATCATCGAGACGTCTTCATGGCGTACGATAGTTGGTTGGAGACGGGTGGAGCTATCGAACCTTTCTCAACCTTAGGAGGCGGTGTGACCACCTCTCAAATGTTTTTCTTCAAATCGATGTAATGACTCATTTTGGTTTGATGTCATTCTAGTTGATAAACATTTAAACTGAGCATACAAAATCGTGCTGTTTTTATGAGCCACCCATTTATTTTTCACACATTTACGATGATCGAGTATTTTGAGGCTGTCGATTATCTATGGCGTCTTGTAGGCCCAATTATACACAACTTTTAGCACTGGCGATGGGTACGAATAAACTTTTCACTTTAATTCACAATCTAGGAAACATCTGAAACATCCAGGTAATCAGGAGTGAGAAAACTCAGAGGCTGTTCTGCTTCTTCATGCAGCACTATACTGATTTCTAAAGTTGAAACACTCGAATTTTGCATTTATTCGAAATAGAATACTTTGGCTTCCGAATACCGATTATTTCGAATAAATGCAAAAATCGAGTGTTCCAGCATTAGAGGCAAATATAGTGTTGTATGAAAGACAAGCATGGGTGGNATCATCATTGACCAATCAGGGAATTTCGTTTCACACACACTCACACACACGTGACAGACTAAGCGCTTTATTATAAGTCATGATGTTCTGATCCTTCCGTTATTAACCGCTGAAGTTCAGGTTTTTATACATCTGTTATAAACACACTTTTAATAACTTCCATTGCACTTGAATTTCTTCTGTAAAAAATAGTGCGGCGAAGATTTTGAGGGGGTCGCCATAGACTGCTTACAATCTTTCCTTCTAGTACTATCAGGTTACGTATGCATTATTTATGCGCTGTATGCATTTGTAGTACCTTTCTCTTTCTTTTCTTCTTCAGTTGTCGCAAATGTTTGCTTTTTCATTCCGTTCTTTTTTTTACCAACTGTACCTTGCTGTAATTTACGCCTCTGTTTTTTACTTGGCGCACTTATGTGCATTGAATAGAATAAAATGAAATAAAATATGTTTTTAATGGATTGCTGATTCTGGGAACCACACCAATATATCCGTTAGAGCACTTTTATCCGATTGGTTAAAATATGTTGGATAAGGACCCTGCAGTAAAGCGAATGGATGCACATATCCATGGATATCTTGCTATTGGATATCAGAATACCCGAATCGCACCAGAATACCCGTAGAAGCGCGTTTTTCCGACTGGGTAAAGTATACCGTATGCGGGCCCACTTCTCTATAACCAATACAAGCTTCCGAGATGTCGATTGAGAGAAAACAACCACCTGCTGGAGAATCCTGGAGCCGTTGAGAGAGGGATTATGTGGATTATCCGTTTTCCTACAAATGCTTGTTTAGCTCTATTGCAGTGGCCTCATGCCATACTGAAATCCGATCCGAGAAAAATGATTCTAACGCAATAGAACATGAACGCAATCTCGTCTCCACTTTCAAGGCTTGAGCCTTCTTTTTTTTATCAAACACCTAGTTTTACTCATGACTCCATGTAGTACGTGCCTATAAAAAAATAGTGGAGCTCCGATCTCTGGCCCTAACCGGGCTCGAAATCCTCTGCTTGCTCTCGGTCGAGCCAGCACCTTAAGCGATCCACAAGCGCCTACATGGTTTCACTTGATATTGCTTTGATTTTATTCTCCTTTAATATTCCAGTTGTATTGATAGAAGGATGACGGACTGAGACGCGGTCGTTTTCAATCAATATCAAGCATGTTTTGTAGTGCCTCAACGCATCGTTTGTCTTCATTCCGTGTATGCATCAGTATTTACTCCTTCTGAACAGCCTGTACTTCTTTCGTCTCCCTCCCAGGTTACTCAACTCTGCAACATCGACAGTACTCAATTTTCAATTGTATAATATATCCCGAAATTGCTGCACCTCGACGCTCAAAAACTGTCCGACTGCTTTCATCCGCGATCGCTCGACTCCGTCACGTTGCAATTGACCGGTTAGAAGTGGTGTGGGTCGAATGTGAGTGCATTCCAGATGAGAACCTCGTGATGAAGCCATGCAGCCACGAATGCCTCGTCACGTCGTGTCTCGTGCTGGCCGTGTTCGTGATGATGCAGATGGCGATGATCGCCTTTTCCTACAACAGCACCATGGAGGACCGTATCCGGACATCAGTGCCCAGTTACTACTCGACGATAGAAGACCGGTAATTAGAGTATTGACGGAAAAAATGTAATAAATTCAACCAAATTGCCTAACGATTCGAAGGTTCATCCCAGAAAAAAAATCGAATATTCCAAAAATACAAGACCTCACAGCTCTTATTCTCTTTCATCCAAGGATGTAGAGCTCGAGCCGTCCTAATTGCTCCTAATTTGACTTATTCAAAATCGAATGTTCGAATTTCAAATGCATCTAATACATAATTCGACAATACACTGCCAGTGTGTGACAGATACGCTGGATTTTCGTATTTTCCTGTTCATGCTATGGACTATTAGTACTTGTTTGCATAGGCATAGGAAATTTGAGATGAATTGGCTTGAAAGCCAGATAGTGCTTAGAAAACCACGAGCACACGTCGGATTTTATAATCTAGAGACTATAGAAACGAGGGCATCTGGGGTTACAGCTATCCCGGAAAACGATCACTTAAGTCTTCAGCCCATCATTGCTTTAAAGGAATTTGCAGACAACCTTCCAACCAGCAGATCATTGTCAGCAAGTTTGACGTTATCATGCCATCCACAAATAAGTTGTCAGTAACATTTTCTCCTAATGACTTGCCGCTGAGATAGAGCCAAAACAAGTTATCGATTACTTTCTCACAAGAACAACTAGCCAGCGAGCGTTTTGGTAGTGAACGTTGTCAGCAAGTTGTCGACAAACTTTGGGACCGACAACTTGTCAGTAGGGCGAGATTCGAACCCCTTGCTTTTAGTATTATGTGATAGTAATAAAAGGAGGTGATATCAGTGGAGTGCGCGGATGCGCAGACAATAGGAGCACCGTGATGCAGTCGAAGCGGCGCGTGCGAGCGTGTCTAGCGTAGCGGAGTCTCCTATATACACTTTGAAACGGGATTTACCTGTGTTTTTGATAAAAATGATAATAAATAGAACCAGGCAAGAATACATTGTCAATTTTAAAATTTTGTTCGTTACTGAACATGCTGAGTGTAGTTGCACAACCAGTGTTTTAATCGGCGCGAAATCTACAGTGAACTATCTAATCAGCAGTGATCTCCAAAAGGTCGTAGACAAGGGCCGGGACCGCGGCACGGGCACTCTGATTGTCTGCTGCACCGAGGCAGCGGGCCTGCTGGACAGAGACACAGAACAAAACCGCGCCGCGGTCCCGGCCCTTGTCTACGACCGTTTGGACTTCACTGCGTGCTTTGATTGGCCCAGGCTAAACCTACGGTAACCCTGAATTATGCCAACCTTCTGCCCTTAATTTTGGCCTACATCCAACATAAAATTCCTTTTGATAACTCAAACATAGTTCAATCTTCCCCCTCAGATCCGAATCCCGTCGCCTGCCATCCGTACTGATCATCGGAGTTCGCAAGGGCGGCACTCGGGCGCTGCTCGACGCCATGGCCCTGCACCCAAAAGTGCGAGCTGTCCGCAAGGAAGCGCACTTTTTCGACCTGAACTTTTCCAAAGGTATCGATTGGTATCGATCGTTGATGCCGCTCAGCACGCCTGGTCAGGTACGTTGCCGATTCAGGATCCATCAGTGCTTCTGGGAGAAGCAGCCATTCCAGATAGTTGTCGAGAAAACGCCCGGATACTTCACTTCCGTTGTGGCTCCAAAACGTGTGCGCGAGTTGAATCCAGCTATGAAGATCATTCTTATCGTTAGGGACCCAACACAAAGGACGATAAGCGATTTTACCCAGGTGAGATTAAATTACGCAATTTTTGACATCTGAGAGCTTCAACCAACAAGCGAACACTCCATTACAGGTTTACTACAACAAGCTAGAACTGAACAAAACACTGCCAATTTTCGAAAAAGAGGCGTTCCTCTCGGGTTCCGATCGGATAAACACGGACTATAAACCAGTTCGGAATTCGCTCTACGACCTACATATGGCCAACTGGTTACGGTATTTCTCAATGGAGCAGATTTTGCTAGTGAATGGTGACGTTTTTCGTGGGAATCCCATTAATGAGGTATGTGGTCGTTTGAATCTTTTTTTTTTTGCTTCGAAGATGAATGATTTATTAGATGAATGATTGAAAGACTGAGAGAGTTACTAAACGAAAGAATTAGTTTTTAGTGAATAAGTAAAAGAATGAAAAGTGAATAATAAAAAAAAGAAAACATGCGTAAATAAATAAGTGGTCGAACAAGCAAACACAGGGTAAGCCAAAATTATAGAAGCACCGAAAATACGTCTGTAGAAAAGAAAAGATGCGAAAATGTTTCGAATATGCACTTGCATGATAAAGCCCATGTCTTGGCGATCAGAATGAATGCATCCTTGTTCACAGCAGGGTCCTTCCTCGCGGAAGCAGTCGCGAAGACGACGGGGGAGAAAATAGCCTTTGCGCCGCAACTAACTCTGGTCGATTTTGTTCCCGACCTTGAATAGCCAAGCGTTTGGGAATTCGTTGTTTCTGTGGATGGTAGCACAGCTCTGGCTCTCCAAAAAGGTCACACAGCTTCCTTCAGCAGACTGAAATTCGGTTTACAAGGAAGCCAGTTCTCTGCCAGTTTGAATTTGCTAACAAGGTGTGAACGCCATGTGCATATCTGAAGCAAAGACCTACGCTACTTCCCATAAGAGTATCAAGTTTCTAAGGGAAAACCTCTTAATAACATAGAACAAAAATGGAGGAACTTCAGTTGCGGCGCATCGGCAGTAATCTCCACTGGCGACTTCTTGGCTGCTTTCCTAAGAACGGAGCTCGCTCCAAACAAGAGTGATTCCTTATGTTCGTTAAGACGTGTCCTCTATTTTGGATATACATACATGAGACTTTTCTGGATGTTATCTCATTTACAGAGTAATTCCGGTGCGTCAATATTTATGACGCACACTGTAAATAAATGAAAGAGAACAAGTGATTGCTTGAATGAATGAATAAATAAATAAATAAAAATAAATAAGTGAGTAAGTGAGTACGTGGTGAGAATGGATGAGTGGGTGGATAAATGAATGACTGGATAAATGATAAATGGATAAATGAATGAGTTAGTGAATCGAGTGAATTAATGACTGAGTGAGTTAAAGAATAGATGAGTGGATGAATGAATAAATGAATGGTGTGAGTGAGAGAATGGACGAATGGATGAATGAATGAATGAATGAATGAATGAATGAATGAATGAATGAATGAACGAATGAATGAATGCATGGATGAATCAATGAATGAATGGAAGTATAAGTGAATGTAATGAATAGATACGTGGGTGAGACATGTGAATTGATGAATGAATAAGTGAAAAATTGAATGAAAGAAGGGGAGAGAGAGTGGATGAATTAATGAATCAATGGATGAATGAATGAGTCGGTGGTGCGACTGAATGAATGGGTAGATAAATGAATGGCTAAATAAGTGAATCGAGTGAATTTTGACTGATTGAGTGGATGAATGAATGAATGAATGAATGAATGAATGAATGAATGAATGACTAAATGAATGAGTGGATCGATCGAATTGATGAATGAATGAATAGGTGGTTGATGACTGACACTAATGAATGAGTGAATGAATGAATGAATGAATGAATGAATGAATGAATGAATAGGTGATTGTATGAATGAATGAATGAATGAATGAATGAATGAATGAATGACTAGATGAATGAGTGAATCGATCGAATTGATGAATGAATGAATAGGTGGGTAATGAATGACAATAAGGAATGAATGAATGAATGAATGAATGAATGAATGAATGAATGAATGAATGAATGAATGAATGAATGAGCAATATTTTCTGGAATGTAAAAAGTAGCTGGTTTTTTTTCGAATTAAATACAGGACATGTGCAGATACAGTGTAACCGCGGCTACAGTACGCTACCGTAATCATTGCAGCTGCGTCGTGTCGAAACATTCCTCGATCTGCCGCACTCGATCACCAGCGATCAGCTGATTTTCAACGAACGCAAAGGATTCTTCTGCTTCCTGAAAACTCCGAAGTCTCGTGTCAAGTGCCTCGGCAACTCAAAAGGACGACCGCATCGGGAGATTCCCGATGACGTCATCGCGAAGTTGCGCGCGAATTTCAAAGAGCATAATATGCGATTTTTCGCGCTTGTTAATAGAATGTTCGCTTGGTGAACGTGAGCTTTACACGTGCTTTAACACATATTCTTATAGATACTCCAGTTATTGAATTTTATCATTTCTTTAACATTGCTCAGGTTTATTTTTATCATTTTACGGGTACAGTGAGATGAATGATGTTGTTACATGCGGTATAAAGTTTTACAATTGCTAGTTTTTCCTTACACAATACTTCACAGTGTATAAGTGGAAAACCAGCATTTTCTAAGGAAAAATGGGAGAAATGCTCACATTTCGTCTATAACTACGTGATTGAAAACATTCTTTCAACAAAGGACACACACTAGCAGAGTAGGCCTCCAAATGCTGTCGTTGCTGGAGGAAAACCGCAGATTTTGGAGCTCCTTCAAATAAGAATGCGAAAGATACAACTGAAAGTGCTTTGCAGTATGCAATGGAAGCTTCTTGGTGATCTAATGCCCCTCCCAGTCCCTTTATTTTCGTGTAAAACTCGTGCAAAAGCTTTAAATTAACACCAGTCACAGCCAGTAAACAACCCATAGTCGTGGATTTGCCTATTCTTTGACCGTGAGAATCCAATTTAAGATGAACAGCCCTTGGCTATCCATGCGGAAGTGCGTGATCAGAAATCACTATACTCTCAGGTGGAAATCTGCTTCTTTGTCCTGCTGTTCTTAAGATCACGCTATTCAGTTTATATCTTTCTTCTTGTCTTTTTATCCCTTTCATTTGCCTCGATCATGCGCCGATAGATTAAAAAAGAGAGGACAAACAAATCAAAGCTGGAACAAAGACACCTGTATGTACATACATCTCTCCTCTTTCATTTTCACAGGTTTTCCTAGGGTCCAGTGTGGAACAGTAAGCAAAAAAGGCTAAGCTGCCACAGCGCCTTTATGCTATGTATGCACATACGTATGTTGCTGACAATGATCATTTCCAGCTCACAGTACAAACTTATGAGGTGCCGGCCAGAGTTATGTGGCTTATTATTTCAAGCACGTGCAAGGAGGAGATTGTCTCTGCTCCTCGGATTCACTGTAATTAGCCCTAGGGTGCTTTCCAATCAGGGACGGTGGATTCCAACAACTCTGATATTCCGATGTTTCTGGAGTTTCCGATTTCCGAGTTCCGAAATTCCAGATCTAATTCCGTTCCTCTCCGATTCCAAGGATGCAGTACCTGCAGTAGATCAAAATATTCCGTTTCATTCAACTTTTTTGAACTCGGAGTGCGCTACAAAAAATATATACTCTGTCTCTAACAATCGATGAAAATCCACTACTTTTACACAAGGAAAAAAACAATCCTATAAGCAGAAGAGAACGTAGACGTTTGAAAATAAATGATGCAAGAAAGAGAGCTGAATATTGCTCTGTTTATGTCGCATTGGCAGAGTGATACGAGTTTTGAGGAACTTAGAGATGCAAGTAAGAGTAAGACTGGTCAATCTAGTTCTGGGATTCCGGCAAGATCATGCTCGAGCCCCAAGAAGACCTTGGAAGACTTTAGGCAGGGTCAAAAATCCAGGGTTGAGGCATGCGAGCCTCACAAACCCTTTCTCCATGCACCCTCATCAGCTAGAAAGATCTCCCCATTCATCTCTGGAAATATGACTGCAGGATTAATCAGTACCGCCTCTCGTCATGTGTTTACTTCGTGAATTAGTCTTGAATGAAATGACGCATTTGCAGCTCTGTGTCAATGCTTTTTTCTGCTAATTGTAGGATATATGTATAATATTTACACAAACAGTATTTTTGTTCTTAGATGTGAGTGTTTGACATCGCTCAAGCTATTCAAGTGACTGTGAACAATCTAGCAAATTAACGTCCCTCAACTATGCCTAGGCTATTGACATGACTAATAACAAGAAAGCTGATTAAGCACATCATCCGCCTTCTTGAGGCCTTGTGTGTAGATATTTTGCATCTCATCCATTTTGTTCAGACAACTATTGAAAATACAATGTCTTGAGTTTCCCAGACTCCGCTCCACGTGGATGAATTTCAAGAAGCTGTTGAGGTCAATGTTGTTCTTACTTTTAGTAAACAGCTGAAAAACTAGCAAAATTTCCGTGATTATTTTTTGTACTTCTGTGTTCTGAAGCATTTTTGTGACTAACTTGTTTTTTTTGTAATTACATAACTAAAAAATCTGGTGAAATAATGAAATAGTGAATCAGATGATTAACTTGGACCAAAATAACTTGGACCAAATTCAGCAAAACCACGAATGTTGGGCTTTCCAACTTGCGTGTGGTTTTGGCAATGCTAGATTACCACAGAGAAGAAATTTAAGAATTAAATGTGTTCCTATGTGCACAATTTGTTTTCGATTGTTCTTGTAATGAGATTCACAGAAATCCTTGCAGGTTCCAGTCCAGAGGGATGACGTCCAAGCGGTATCGATGTTCTTCTATATTTCCTGTCACGTCCACAGATTAAATATGGCAGTCGGAAAACGCACGTATCCAGGAATTTTTCTTCATAAGTCCAATAGTGCAAGTTGTCACGCTATCTGCATCAGAATCCTTGAGTTATGTATAGTCTTACCAGCCTGAAGAACTCGAGATGTGCTCCATTCCACTTGAAATTCGTTCACGTTGCCAAACTAGGTACCCTGGTTCCTGCATGTTCCCTCGTTTTTTTTTTCGCTATGGAGCAGTCCGACTAGAGTTTTAAATTTTCTCAAATCTATAAAATACCACAGGAAATTCAGAATGACGTCCTCTTCAACCTCAGAGATTTCACCTCTTCGAGAAGTGTACATAGTGGAGCACAACCGCCTGTTTGTGTTTTTTCCTAGATATTTTCGGCATGCATTTCGTGGCAAACGTAGCCTTGCAAACACAGAATGTCTGAACAACAATCCCTTCTACCCTCATTGATTATGAATTGTTGTAGTCGTCTAGAAAATGACGAACGCTGCAAGAAAACAAACGATTTAAGGCTATTCTTCTGCTATATATAGAAGTTCTGGCTTGAACACATCAAAACGTCTGAACGAAGCCGTAGAAAAAGTCCAGAAAAAATTCACCTCTCGTGTTTTTGCTAGAAATGGACTTTTCCATATTACCTATTCTGAAAGGCTTTCCCGCCTTAAGAGTACTTCGCTAGCACTGAGAAGGATTATGCATGACCAGTGTTTGGTGTTTAAAATATTGAATGGAATGGTGGAGATTGATACCTTTAATCTTTCAGCCTTTCTAATTCTATATCTCGAACAAGAGGTCATCAATTCAGGTTGACAGTGGAGAAAGCTCGCTCTCAACAGTTTTATGACTCTTTCCTTATCAGAGTAGTGAGAACTTGGAATAATCTACCTGATACAGTGGTCAATTCATCCTCGCTAACATCATTCTGCACCTAACTTGAACTCGTTCTCAAACAGAGGGGGTTCTACTAATTTTTTTCATCATATAAGATGCTGTCTTGCCTTTCTTTGTTCCATTTTAGGTTCTTAAGACTCCGCTCCATCTCTACTGGTTTAATCTCGCGATAATTATCACCCTGCTGGATTATCTCATTATTAACCTGGGTAAACGAGCAGTCTCGCCTCACAGCAGTGATTTTTTGTTGTATTGTTCATGTATTATCTGTTATCTGTTTACGTTTGCTCCTTTAATGGTTATCAGAAAGTATGTTCATTTCTTTTCCTCTTAAATTCATCCTTGTGAACACTGCTACCAACTCCCACCTGTTGTTGTCACCGGAAAACTCTTCCTTGTCACTTTTTTTCCGTGGGTTTAGCTAGCTAGCTTTTGCCCGCAGGCTCGCTGGTTTCTTTTTCTGGGTTAATGGGTACAGTATGACGAGTTTTCTGGCTAAACAGCAGCTGGTACTCATGGTCGGTCATTTATTACCCATCCGCTTCCGTTCTGTCGTATCACACCATTTCTCGACTGAAATGAACTATTCTATTCTAAAAAAAAGCAGGACGCCAATGGTATGCTCATCGAGTCCCATTTGTTAATACGCTCATAAGTCCCAGCTCTAGCTCTACATATGCTACTTGTTATTTCTCTAATGAGTGAGGTGAAGCAAGCATCAATGATTGAAGTACATGCAACAACTCAATGTTAATTTAACCTTTTAATGTAAATATTAGTACGTGAAGAATAAGGAGGTGGAAACGCATCAATCCTGTACTCCTAACCTTATGCACTCACCGGCTCGGGCTTTGAACTGGATCGGAAGTGCACCCATCTTGGCGCTGCTGGGTTGTTTGATTTCGAAGCACAGTTCAGAACAACTCCAGGTTTGTGCTCCATTGCAGTTCCTGGAATTATGTGCGCATACATACGTAGGTCATTGCCGGACTATTTTAGAAATCAAGGCATATTCACTGTGTCTGTCAATTTCTTCGCGATTTAGACAGATAGATTGCCAAAGTCAAGTTCAGTTTGGCTTATTGAAACTCAGGAAATGAAATTCACAGAAGAGTCTACACTTCCAAGAGGCTACCAGACCCCAGAGGTTTTTACGTTTTAAGGGAAACCACCGCAGATTTCCCCGAATGCGGTAGCTGTTTCCTTTACTCAAGTTGCTCTAGCGTCATCGAGCGGTATTGGCCACGACGAGGTTGTTAGCCACACCACAAAGCGAATTACAAGATCTCGTTTCCTGGCGAGATCAACGCGAATCAACGAGGTCCGTCACGACCGAGCAAATCGCATTCGTAAAAAATTGCGCTCATTCTTTTGGACCTTCACGATACTACTACGTTCCCGCGAGATGATTAAGAATTCCTCTAGATATCGGTGGCAAAATAGGGCAGCTGAAAAAAGAACAAAAATTAGTTGTTCATTAGCAGTAACTTTTCAAAAATTCGAACTATGTATGCCCCACTATATGCTCCTGGTTCTTCGCCACGTTTTTAGCAATGAAATGATGTCAGTCTCAGAGGAATTATTGGATTAGTGTAATTATTTACAGACGCATATTTACCGTTGCTATCCTAGCCACAGCGTCTTGTTCCGCTTTCAATGCATAGTAGATTTCCCTGGTTTTTGCTCCCTTGTATGATCCTGATTCAATTCTTGTAAAGCTAGTGTCTCCAGTAAATTTAAGATCGAATAAAAAACAACTAGCCTGATTAATCTGATTATTAATTTACAACACGATCCATAGAACTGTGAGTGTTCGAAAAAGAAGGAACCCTGGAACCCATATTATCCTCGAGAGTCGTACTTATCCTTTTTTTCGAGAATCCGAATACTTGGCTTACTCGAAATCGAATTTTCGAATCCGAATGTATCTGATGCATTATTCGGTCCTACGAAGTACAGGGGGGGGGGGGCATAAGTTATTGTGCAACGTTTGATCTTTTATTTCTCCACCAGGAATCCATGCCTTGCTCCGCTCTTTTCTCTGCAAAATAGAGAAATGTTCAAACTATCTTTCAGTTAAGATCAGCTTTTTTGGGAAGATTTTTCTACTGAGCAGTTGGCCTCGAAACAAATTTCTGAGAAAAGTGGGTTGTTGTGACAATTTTCCCTGGAAAATCCACAAAATCTTTAGATGGGATTTCACTGCTCAGATGATTCTTGAAGAGCAAGGAGTGCTCTTTCTAGATGTGTTTGGGGTTTCCCAAGAAATCGAAGTCTAAGAAATATGCGGGCAAAAAACCGTGGCTACTCCATGCAACCGGTATGCACAATTTTCACCAAATTTGAGTTCCAGGAGTTTTCCCACTAAAAGACAGGACATCAGCTAGATTGTTGATGTGTTCTGAAGACTAGAGTAAAAATGCTGCAGAATGGCTACGCAGTCTCATCAGTAAGCCCAGATATAGACCAGCTGTGCTCGAAACCTAAGGCTTGGTTTTCTCACCCAAGCAACTTTTGGAACAGCCTCGTTCTGTGCTCTTAACAACCCCGACCTGCAGTGGAGTTTGCACATATATCTCAACATAGGCTTCAAAAGTACGAGACTGTTTTTATCCCTCTTGAATCCGTTATCAAAAACTTTTTGTGGCTGTTCTGCTCAGGAATTGCGGGGGGCTCAATTAGGCGGCACCCAAAAATCTGAGTTTGAAGTTTCGCTGAAATTTCTGCGCCACATCTTAAGTAGCCAGGGCATGTTTGTAATCAGAAAATAGAGGAAGCATGATCCATGACATAAACTAGTGTGTTAACGGAATAATGTATTAGAATCACATTATATTCGAATGCTCGATTTCGAATAAGTCGACAAATCGAAATATTTAGGAAAAGAAGTGAACTACACCCTTTGGTGAAGAAAAAAGGACTATTGAAGCTCTATATTTTCTGGAATATTTGGTTCTTCCGATGGACCTTCGAGTTGTCAGTCAAACTAATTAGATTTATCCATTTTTTTTTTATTATGTCAACTATTACTTACTATAATATTTAGGCAGGTATGGTATCAGGACTGTTGGTTCACACTATATTGAAAGTCGGAGCTGCCAGAAATATCCTTAGGGAATCCTTCAGGAACTACTTTCGGATGTACTTTCCCCTTTTCATAGATCAAACTGCAATCACTACTGAAGCGGATATTCTTGTCACACATTCCCATCTCAGAAGCATACGTACATTAGGGGTGAGACAGGGGGTCAAAAAGGTGAGGGTTGTCTGGGCCGAAAAGCGAAGGTTGTTCCGCAATCATAGCCTCGATAGTGCTGCGGAAGGGTTCACCAAAGTGAACGATGACATATACTAGGCAGTGAAAGCTGTTTCAAATATGGATTCAACGAGAACTGTTTTAATACTGCTCAGAAAATGAAGAAGAGATCGTTTGTTCGAAGCTGGAACGCCCAAGATGAGAATTGCGCCGGCTTCCTGCTTTCGTGCCGGGACCAGCGCTCAGCTTAGCGTAGAAAATGTCCCAGCTCGATTTTTGCTAAATATTTCGGTAGGTTCACAGAACTGTATGTTGCGCAGTTGTCAGCGATCTTCGTCATGAAATTCCCTACCAGATGACACCAAGATCGGGAAATTTCATGGAAAAACCAGGGAGAAATCTAATTTTTTAAATTTAGATGGGGATTTGCGTCCTTTAAAATTTCTCAACAATCTTGAGAAATCGTGAGTTGCGCAGCTGTCTATTGAATTGGCGACATCATTGCGCATGCAAAGCCCAATAAAGCGGGTGCCTTTATCTGAAACTGGCCCAGAAAACGGGTCATGTATGAAAACGCTTTTTTACTTTATATCTCTTTCAGATCAAAAATTCAGGGGTTGCGCAGTTGTCAGCTGCCGAGCCCGTAAGATTCCGAGTAGAATGGTATATAACACTTGATACTTCCTTTAACGCTGGGCTGAAAAAGCCTGCCTGAGCCAAATGCCCCGTGTAGCTCAGGGGGGTTAGCGAGAGAGCACGCAACATGGGAGGGCGCCTGACGCGAGGGTGAGCCAGACGGGGTATTTGGCTCACCCTGGTTTTTCCGTCGGGAGTGAACGAAAGTATCAAGTATTATATATCATTCTGCTCAGAATTCCATTCTCAATTCAGCTGACAACAGCGCAACATCCAGTTCCTTCAAATAAGCAAGATAATCCTCTTTTCACTTTTTCCTAAATTTCTCATCCATTTTCAGTTGCACCTTTGTGATCTTGCTGTCATCTAGTCCTCAATAACATTTCTAAAAAGTCTGGCAACTGCGCAAAGCTTAATTTCCCAAATGAAGAACGATATTGTCGGTCAAACCGTAATTTTGCTGCAAATTCCCATCAATTTCATGGAAACATTTTCTTCAAAGGAATTAATCGTCCATGTATGAACATCGGCTTTTCTTAGACTGTATTGTGTGAAGAATTTAAGCCACAACTGCGCATTTCATGTAAACCTGCTTTGCCCAAAATACAATGCATAGTTTCATTCCCTTTTCTTGGTCCGGGACTGCGTCCCGGACCCATCTTATCCTCTTCGCCATAGGTGAAGGTTCCCCATCCGGGCACCATCAAAAGTGATGGTGGCCTGAGACACGTCTCAGGCTATCGGACGTATGCACAGAAGGGAGCCAGGGCAGAATGCAACCCTGTGATTACCTAGAGTAAGAGTTTGGACGTCGTGTTAACGATGGGTAATTTTGTGAGGCGTCAAAACGTTCACCCTAGGTAATCTCAATGATGAATGCAGCCCCAGGCCTCCCCACCATAACCCCTACTCGGCCCATTTATTTATTGTTGCCTTTGTAAGGTCGCTGTAGCGCTGTTTATCCCTGGCTAGATGTGTGAAAAGCACCACTTTTGGGCAGCCACAAACAATATTCTCGAGAAAAGCACTCGGTGGTTTGCTTATTTATCCTATTCTTCCCCGCTGCACAAGAGTTGTCAGCATGCCACGCAGCATAATTACGACGCATTTCATGTGATGAATGCGATGTAAAAACTTGTGCTGATGATGTGTATTCCGAATGAGAGCAGCTCATGGAATTTCACTGGAAATGAGTTTCTTCTGCGCGATGATGAAGCCCCGGTAAAAACGATAATCTCACATTAAAGCGCAGTTTTGAGGAAATTTCTTGAAGAAGTGCTATAACCATTTCTGTATTTTAATTGCAAATTCAATGTTGTCTCTGTAAAAATTTTGTTCAAATCTGTACTACTTGAGTTCTTATGCCAGTTTGCGAGAATTCTTGTGAATATTATGAGTGCAGTTCAACTTCTATCTGGAGATACATAGGATATTATTATATAAATTTTCCCGCATGTTGACAACGGAAATTAATCCTGAAATTTGTTGTATTTCTGATACCGAGGTGAAAGCACCATGGATTTCTCTCATCCGACTACACTTCGCCCTGCTCTTGGAAACGCTGCATAGGGTAAAACGGTGGTGTGCTTGCCTGCGAAACCAGTGCCCGGTGTCGTATATAATATTCTGTCCATATAAAATCCTGCCCAGTATCCGGAATTTTCCACACAGGACGCAAAATGTACGCATGCGAAACCTAGCTCATCGTGGAAATTTTTCACCGACAAATAAATATTGAAGTGAAACTCCACGCATGGATGCAGTGCTTTATCATTTTCCTCAAATCAGATGTCGTCTCACTACACACTGCCCAACTCTGGTTCTAAAAATGTGTAGATCCTAATGGTGCTTATTTCGTTCAGTAAAGTTTTGTTTGAACTGAGCTATAAACATTCGAAGTTACCCATGAACAAACGCAATAGATTCTTACACAACCTAAAACATATTCCTGTCTATTTCATCTCCTCTATCTACATTTGTTTTTCTGACAACATTTCAAGCGTTCAGCATTCCAAGCTATGCTGAACGCTTGAAATGTTTTCATCTGGATAGTCTTGAACGCAGGCGGTTAGTGAACGATATCGTTTTCTGTTTTCGGATATTGAAGAATGAAATCAACCTAAGAGCAAGCAAGTACTGGATCTTCCGTCCCTGCAACGGAAGATCTCGTGGCTCCAGTCTCTGCTATAAACAGATCAATAAGAAGAATTATGCTTTACTGTTTAATTCCTTATTCTATCGTGGCGCTAGGTTGCTTGATAAAGTCCCGATTGGAGTAATGCAGTCAGAGAATAGCAGGATATTCAGAAGTAAGTTAAAAAGACTTGATTTTTCTCAATTTCTTCGAATCTCTCAGTAGACGACTTTCTGTTTTCATTCTAGCTCGCTATTTTGGCCAATATCGTTCAACTGCTGGTCGTTCTTCACCTCCGTTACCTCCGTGTCAACTATTTATACGTGGCTCCTCATCGTAGTATCTGCTTCTTGTTTTTTTATACTTGTTTCTGCTCGCATGCTCTGTTACTAACCAATTTCACCCTAGACACTTTCGCACAAGTAATTATAAAAGAAACGAGCCTCAGTTTTTTCGCGGATCACCTATGCAACCTTAGTTATACCACTTCAGTCCATGGCCACACCAGGTATTTGCATGAATTTATCCTTAGAATGTCCGGTATACCGGTTCCGCAGGGGCTCAGTTGGTATACCTGCGTGCCGAAGTTCCGGTATACTCCAGCAGACTAAGCTCTGCTGGGCACGTGGCCAACTGGTGCGGATTAATTTGCCTTATTTCAATTATTTTTAATTTACTGGCCTTGGTCTGTTATGGGTACGCGGTTGCCACTGGCTCCAGCTTTGGCTTTATTTGTGAAAGGAGCTGCGAAGGTGGCTAGCAACTGGTGGTTCTTTTACTATCAAATTTTTTTACAAGCAAGGGAACAAATTACTATTGTTATTACTAACGCGGTTTTATGGAGCACTGAAAAAATTGTTTTTCAGTGTAGCAAATAAATAAATAAATAAATAAGTTTATGCTCTCTGCAAGTTCATTCTCTCATCTAGCACAGCAGCTCGAAGAGTTCATCCTTCGCCATTTTCTGGAGCATTCTTGTCACTTATATCAAGTTAAGCCCCTAGACCTGGTTGCAGAGGCCTTTAACCGCTGCAAAATTTTCGACAAACGGAATCCTTGCATTCTGCTCACGCAAACATCCGAATGTTTCTCAGGAATATAGGCTGCCAGGGATTAATATTTCATGGATTTATTAGAAATCAGACTTCATACGGGCCGAATGGGTCATAGATGGCATGAATGTGTTGTTGTGACGCTATATTTCACTGACGCTCCGCTCAGTAATCCATTAGAATTGCTATTTTCGTGTATGCTGACGAACATCAGTATACTGGCAAATATTTTGCATTTCTGGAATTTCTGGAACAATTTTCTTTGTCGGATCGCTTTTTCCGGTTTATTCGTTCTTCTTTTCATAGGTGGAGTAAAGCGCAGTCAGGCGTGTTCTGCATTTTTTCGCGGCCAGCAATCGGTAATCCTCGGAGCTTTGTTGTTTTGTTTTGTTGCAGCTGGAGAAGAAATTTGTTTAAAGATTTACCTTGTTCGTCGTCTACGCCGTCGACGTAATGCCGACTGCAATTGTCGTCTAGGCCACGCCTCTCCGCGGGTTCGCAGAGGCTAGGATTTGCTCTGGATGGGCCCTACCGCACAGGACTTTTTGCAAATCTATCCTTTCTCGAGTTTTGACGGATCTGTTGTCCTCCGACTTCGTTTTTGGGAGAATTTATGGCTTTACAAAAAACCTTTTATTTTGAACCAGCTACGTACTTGTGGGCCGTCCATCCGTAGATCCATTGAACGTCTTGCTTTGGTTGATGTTGAAGAGCTTAGTCTTGTTGTGTTTGTACTCCGTTGCGCTGTGACCATCGCGCACATGCAAACTGCTCAGGAAGCTCGTTTCGTGTGGAACGATGGCGTACATTGACAGTTGACAGTCTTTTTAGCGCAGTGTCGCGAATTTCCGTTACGTCTTGTTTATACTTTCTCTTTCGAAATTCGCGGAGTGAAACAAATTCACGTTGGACTTGCTGAAGGGCGCTACGTGAAAATTCTGTCGTTATTCTGAGCAAGGATTTTTAATCTTTTCGTTCTCCTCCAGCTATTTACTGTTACTGTTTACTAGAACAGAGTGTACCAGTAGCGACGCGTATGTTGTTTCCACGCCGTAACGCGATGAAGTAAATGTAAACAGATTCTCCAGGCAAAGATATCAAGATAATGATGTCACAAAAACTGTTTTCTTATAGCCCTTTCCGCGGCGTGCTCGGCAATGAATGAGCTTCATTCAAACTATGAGCCGGGGCCTGCCCGGTACCTCAGAATTGATGTCATGCAACTGGGCGAAAGTGCCTGAGTTAGTGCTATTTCTTGCTATAATCGTATACTAAAATACTCTGCAAATCAGGAAATTCTTCATATGGGAATTAGCAAAGGTATGATCACGCTAGCCACGTTATGTGCTGGGAAGTTCTAGAAACAGCTGGCTGTTCTCGTTCACTTGGTCATGTTGGCGGACTGTTCCGGTCAGCTGCCGTACAAGAAATATTTTCAAAAAATACTGCACAAATTATAAGTACTGTACCCCGACGAAGCCAACGCCGGAAATGTCGCCTAGTAGGATTTAACTTCTCAATCCAGAATAACGATCCATACTAAGCCTTTCCACCAGTCACATGACTATAAATCTGACCAACAGGCCAATTTGTCATCTTGATGTAGGGGTCCTTTTGCAGAACGAGACATTCCAAGCATTCGTTCTGCATAGCCGCGGCGCTTTGCCTGTGCCCGGATGCTGAGCAGACGTAGCAGCGTGTTTTTCTTCGATGCCACTTGGATATTCTAGTTCCACCTGCAATTTTCAGACGTTTCCTCGCAATTTAACAGCACCTCGGTAAGCAGCTGGAAAAAAATTATTTTCAAAGTGAATTCCAGCATCCGCTTGGATAATTGAAAATCGTATTTCAACTCTGCGAATTACGGAGAGCGGCTTTGAAGAATTCGAAAAACTCCCGTCGTCAGCTAACACATTCGCATTCATCCACGTTTTAGTTGTGTGCATGAAGGAAACTTATCTATTTATTCATTTTTCGTTTATTTATTTGTTTATTCATTCATATATTCAATGTTTGGGTGCGCTAAACAGTAGGTGAATAAATAAAAAAAGAGTTTAGTACTTGTATTATGTTGGTGCAAAAATAATGCGCGTTTTCAACCTTTTACTTCCTGAGCCCATAACTCACTTCAAGATTAACGTTTTCAATAAAGCTTGGTATTTTGCAATCCGCGAATCTTTAGCAATAAGACAGATGTTATCCGATCACTGCATACTCCGAATGGGGCTTCTAGGATCGACGAATGCCCGGATGTCGATTTTGGTACCATTTTAGTCTTTAAAGAAATTCTCCCAGATGAAGACGCCTAGATTCCCTGGAAAGGGTATTCAGTGAGCGAGAGGTGTGCTGATCATAATATAGGAGACAGAGTATTCTAGGCTAGTTCCTACAGCCTATGGAGTTTCTGGTCTGCGATATGGGGCTGGACGGTGCTCTGCAGGAGTGTAGAGTTCATTTTCTTGAGGAACGGTAGGCTCACACAGTGAAGTTTCCGGTCTGTTTTATTAATATCCACGCAGTACTTTTCAACTTTATTGGATTCAACGAGCTCTAATGTATATCTCTTGCAGAAGACCACTTCAAAATCACCGTGACCTTCATTTGACGTTTCGCCGTGTTCTGACAGTGTTTCGGTGCTCTTTTCTCATCCAGCTGCTGAACAAAACACTTTATGTTATCGTAGAGGGTCTATCCTCCACCATGCATTACTGAGTGTTCGATGATTTTGTCGCAATTTCTCCACTAAGACTGCGCGAAGCAGACCCTTTAAAGAAGACCAATCCGGTACTTGCTCAGTTTGCGCAGCACTAGTCGTCGAGGATTTTTGTGCTTCTATTCTTACCCAAGGGAGACGTGATAGCGACTACCAGCGATGCTTCGCGAAACCAAACATTTTATTTTGAATGGGTCCTCATTAATCGCTGGTATCAATTGGGGGGTCGCCAACTCCAAGAACGGCGCCACGACCTTCCCTTCTTTAGAAGTAAGACACTTTATGTCGAAAGATTCAGAACCAGTCTCTTTGCATGTATCCACTCACACTACCTCAGGCAAAGCTAATGTGGTATTCCGAACAGCTCCTGCTAAGATGCCGCCAAGTTTTAGTTCACGAAAGTAAAATCTGCAAAAATTATATTAAATTAAAATGGAAATTAGTTAGCGATGTGAATTTCGTTCAAAACAGACAAGCCTTTTAAAAAAGCAGTGAAATTTTCTGCAAAAATATATACAACTCTTCATACTGGAAATTAAGACAACCGGAAATTTTCTGCAACGAAGAGGATGCATCGGAAAACGAGCATTATTTTTGCACCAACCTAATACAATATGCAAGTATTTCTTTCCTGCAAATATCAGTACCGCCTAGTGCTGCATAGCGTGCTTTTTCAGATTTCTCCTCGACTATGTAGCTCCTTCGTAAAGGTAGGTCGTATCATCTCAAGGAGGCTTTATGGTCTCCCTAATCCCTTGCTGGATAAAAAAACCTGACTCTAGAGAAGACAGTTCCCTAAAGAAACATAATTTTCAAGAAAACTCTTCAGATTCTGTTTCTGTCCATGATATTTTCATCTGGCAATGAGAGGTAAAATACGCCGAAGATGTGAGGAATCCTCGGATTCCGTTTAATTTTCATCTTGTTTGCTCGTTGAAGGCGGCTCAACACTGCTAATTCACTCTTTCATGCAGTTTCTCGAAATTAATTTCCATCGCTCACCCAGTAGAAAAACAGGGGAAGGTTTTTGAGAAAAGGATAGCGTCATATTTCATACCAGGTACAAGAAACAAATCTTCGACAGATTATTCGCTGGCTAGAAACTATGGCGATATAATCCCTATGAAGTTCCACTTTGATTCTTCCCTGATGGTTTCTTTTAGTTTTCAATACATAGATTATATGAAATCTAAATACACAGGAGTCAATTCTGAGTATGAATAATATCATATGAAAATAATGAATGTAGGTAAAACTTGCTAATTTCTTTTTGCCGCAACACCTCAACTTATTCTGATGTCATGCAGAAATCCAAGGAACTGGCATTCGCTCTAGAAACGACGTTTATCTCCTTTCACTAACGCTCCAAGGACGGTCGCCATGAATTCCACACAGGATTGCGTTCATAGTGGAAATAGTGGAAATAAATTTTCTAGAAGACTTCATATTGGCAAGTACCAAACCACCCTCATTTCCAAATTCTCAGTTGAAATTGGTAACAAATCCAAGAAACCCAAAACTACTCAGGTGCTCACTTTCAAGTAGAATCCGAGAAATTATCTCGAGAAGTCAGGGGTCGTGACGTTTTCGGAAGAATTCGTGAAAATTCTGAAGAAAACAGCGAGTCCAGAAAATTCAAGTAGAATTCTTGAGAAAACTACCAGAATTCTCCTGAAGCGAGGATTTTTCAGGAGTTTAGAGAAAATCTGCAGATTTTCTAAAGCAAATCTTCTGAATTCTCCAGAGAATTCAGAATTCTCAGCAAATCTGAAACTTTGAAAAATTCTTGGAGCGCCCAAGCTTGCATTAGAGTAGAGAGCCACTTCATATGCGTCAAAGTAGCTGTAGAGTACTATGTATAAGCTTCTAATAAAGCTGTGCTGCAAGACAATCATTCAAGCACGACCCCAGCACAGAAATGTTCATCCTCGCACACTGCGGCGGAACGGACGACGGGCCTCTAGTGTCGTCCGTGCTGTGATTCCCCCCCCCCTCCTTCAATTTCCGAATTCTGGCAAACAGTGCAGCAATTCTTGATGGGTACGTTGAAGTTTTTATTTTTTTTTCAATATGTATACAGTTTTTTTCCTCCAAGCCTAGATGTGCCTCAAGAAATGGATCTGTGAGAAGTTTGTCGTCCGACTCTTTATACATAATTGGTTTATTTACGGTTTTTCCGATGAAAAAGCTCGTAACTTTGGGAGAAATCGTGGTAATCAGTATGCCTCATCATTCTGACGAACTAACTGGTTGACGGAATTTGAAATTCTTGTCATAAATCGAAATTATCAGGACTGAAATTCTCACATCCTTGGTACAGCCCCAGCCGGACAAGTTTCAACCACACCGTGTTTGTTAAACATGTTGCTGATACTGATGCAAAGGGTATATAAGCCTACTGCAGGGTGGCAGAACCTCAGTCTAGTCTCCACCTAAGTGGAGACTGGACGAGCCCTACGGGACTTGTCTGGCCAGCTGAGGCCCGGTGGAAACCGTGGCCCAGCTATTGGTCGGACGAGATGCGTGGGATGCGTCCGGACGCGGCGCGGATGTCAAATTCCGTCGCGCGATCGCGGACCGCCCTGGGCGCCGGCGCACAAAGCGCATGTGCGTCCAGGCATTTATGGTTTCCCGTCGCGGCAGTGTCCTATAATGTGAACGTACAAGGACACGTCTAACATGAATTGACATATGAGGTGGCGCTGAAATTCCTGAAATTTGCTGGAGAATTCTTGTTATTATCCAATGATTTCGGGAGTTTATCTGAAGAATGCTGGGACTTAAGGGAAGTTTTCCTAATGAAATCTTTTGATAATTAAGCGGAATCTTCTTGAAATAACTCAGTCTAGACTAGAAAAATTTCACCTGAGTAAACAGAAGCGGTATCTTCCTCGACCTCGTCAGTTTTGGTTATTCTTTTTCTCGACGTGAGAATTTTCTCCGGCAGAAATTCCTGAAGAAAGAATGGTACCGAAATTGCCTTCATGGGTCCGTCGATCCCACCTAGCACTATTTGATATGACGGTGGACCGAGGACGTATATCTGAGATTGCTGAGATTCGCAGGTTATGATATTATCTAACTATGACTGGAAGCAAATTATAGGGTTTTAAAATAGGCTTGAAAACGCGCATTACTTCATCAGCAACCTAATATTTACATGCGTATATGTATGTAGTGTATACTGTGTGTAATGTGTGGTGTCACAAAGAAAAAAACTCTGCTTATTATGACTGCATTCAGCGGTATTGACCCATGAACAGTGATAATTGATCTAAAGAACAATTTCTATGCTTTTTTTGCTTCATTCTATAATACTATCTTTCCAGCAGCACGTCTCATTATCAGAATAATAGCAATTCGATTCATAATATTTAAATTTTTCTTTGCTCTTCGGCATCAAATAGATGACTAACCTAGGTAACGAAGGTAGCATACTTCAACGGTTTAAGTAATTTATGTGGTTTCACTGACAGCAATGAGTGAAAGAGACAAATTTCAGAAAATTGTGAAGGCTGCTCTTTCGAAAATTTGCTTCCTTCTCAAAACTCTATATCACAAAGTGTAGACACTTTGTGAGAAAAAAGCGCCGCATGATGAATGCTATTTTAAGCCAGAACGAGATGAGAAATGTCCAATCCATGACGTGGCCACATATCGCTTTTAGCGCGAGTCCTCTTCGCTGGCGAAGTTCCTAGACTCCGGAGCGGTTCATTTTGCTTTGATGTTCTGTTAGTTGCAAGGTTCTAGCTGTTGTTGTGAAATACTTCGTAGTTCTTGGGTGAGTTTTTGTTGTTACAATTTTTCATTGCGGGCTTGTACCACGGAATAAACAACGTCTGGATGTTTTGATCACCGCGATGGGGAGTTTCCAGGGAATTTGAGACTTTCACGCTAAAAGGATCTGCAGAAGATGCTGATCACAATGTTATTCCGTGCAAAACTGCCGAAAACCCCGTTTCGAACCACAAACATTGGAGAGCCTGTGGGTGGGGATGGGGGCGAAGCCGGGAGCGCAATTTCTGAGGAAATCAGTACTTCTAGTGAGAATTCCGTATCCACTCTCTAATAAAATAGAAACTGCACTCCATGCGTGACGAGCAAGCGAGTGCACGGTGCGGAGACTCGGTGACCCCCCCCATTGGCCCCGCCCACAAGCTCCAAAAAAATCGTTTTTCGAGAACAGTTTTTTCTTAATCCAAAACACATATCATTCATATCATTCAGCAACTCCTAGAGATTTTTCTCATACAAAAACCTCAACCGATTCCGGTTTAAAACGGTTCCTTTAATTTTCTATGTTTTCTTATTTCTATTGCATTGTTTTTGTTTATTTATTGTTTATACATATTCAATATAGTAAAAAGCACTATCTCAGCACATTGTCCGTTCGCCACCTTAACCCGGAAACGCATGGCCGCTTTTTCGGCGTCCACGGGTTCCTGCAAAAACTACGTAGGGCATGCGTAATTATCTAAATGGAGATGAAAGAGAGCTTCTCGTGTAAAAACTGCTCATAAGATCCTGGAATACCCGCCTTCGTGCTCTAATGAATGGTCGAGCTTTTAGACCCGCTGTAGGACGCAATCAACGATGCTTGCAGGGTTTTGCGTGACACCATAAGATTTTCCGACATCACATGTTTGAAATTCCTGCGCCTGCATGGATTTTCTGGGTGAGGAGTCCCTACAGAACAATAGGTATGCTATGTTTCGTTTGGATACTTGCCAATTCTATTTCTTCTGCGATTTCACATGTCTAATGTTTTCCTTCTGCCTTTTCTATCAGCACTTCTACGGGGTGAGCGGTGTACCTGGGAAAGGTGGTGTGGCCAAGCTCTGCGATTGGTCAATTGAACGAATGGACCAATAGGACAGCCGCACCGCTGTTTTCAAGTTAAACAAACTCCAAACTCGTATTTGTACTTTCAAAATTCTCTGGAAAGTTTCCTTCCCTTGGGACTTACAAGGTGTTACCAGTACCCATTGCATCTAAAGGGTGGCCCAAAAGTCTTTGGCCGTAATCAAGCTCTGCAAAAAAGGTTATGTAGGAAGCGATTGCGACTAAATAGGGCATTTTTTACAAAAAATCAAATATAAGTACAGCAGTTCTGTTGGCAATGGTCCTAATAAATCCCAATTACCCTCAACTTGGCCATCATTGGTTGTCATATCAAGTTTTCGTAGTACTTGAACGCTAGTCAAAGACTTTTGGGTCACTCTATGTACAGAGGCGTCGACGCCGGTGACCCCTTTGCGACCTCGAAAAGCACGCGGCGCGACCGCGTTGCTCGGGCAGGAATCCCGACCAGGATAACAAACTAGGCCGTGTTCTTGGCAGTTAGGTAGTTTTCTCAATAGGTAACATCGAATGTGATGAACAAGTACCGAGAAAACCCAGATTCGCCACTGCGGCGACGATTCCACCGTGGGCGGCGCGGTGGCGCCGCGTGCCTTTCGAGGCCGTGGATGGGTCACCACCATCGATGCCCACTTACATAGGCCTATCATCATTTGATTAGCAACCACAAGGAGTAGCACATATTGTATTGAATATAGTATAATGAAAAATAAATAACGGGCACATAATCATTAAGTTCTATTGTTTCTCGCTTCCCTTCTGTTTCCTCCTCTTTACACTTTTCCCCTCATTCCCTTTTCTCTGCAATTTTTTCGCCAGTTCTTTGCGGTCAGGGAGTGACTTGCCCCTTTCACACCTTTCCCATAAACGAACGGCCGTTGGTCAAACCGACGCCTCCCCGGAACACCTCTAAATCCGCCTCAGTGCCCCCAAATAGCATCCAGATTCTATGAGGATTCGACCAACGACCAGCCGAGCTCGCTGGGCTCATGACCTGACAATTGACGGCGACTTCCGCGATCCGAGCCCGACGTGCTCTCGCCGCTAAGTTGTTCCAGAAGCCGCCGCATCTGTCTCCGCTCTGGCGCGGCCTTTGATAGGTGTACAACGAGCTCGTTCCCGTCGTTTTTCCCCCGGGCATCGATCCTTTTTCCCAACAACTTCTGACGCGTCTTCACATGACGTCGCCGTCGATGTTCTCGCAATGTGTTGCTCTGCACTTCTTTCCGATTTTAATGGAATGCCGTGGAAAAAACGCTAAGAACCAGATGACTCGCTGAAGATACTGCTTTACGATTACTGTAACATGGATAATAGCCTCGTGGAAAGAGCGAAATTGTCTAAATAGCGATGCGCAGATTCGTATGTTTCCCTCTCTGAGACATCTGCACCCGAAAAATGGAAATAAATTTAACACTCTCTCTTTTTATTCCCTATCAGCGGACTCACTAATGAGATATGTGATATCTATCATACCTATCATTCTAAACTAGCTTTTACATCTTGGAAAAAACGAGAGAAGAGCAATTCATGCGAGATATGTGCGTCATTCGCGCGTAAGACACGCGTATCCATTTGCCGAAGATTTCCCATGAACATCGGTCAACGCGTCTTGTGCTTCACCATACTGGTGCATGCGCGTCAAACGCATGTGTCTAGTGTAAATTGCCCTAAAATATGAAAAGTCCGACGGCTAGAACCAAATCAATTTATCGAAAATATAAGCGAAATTCAAACAGCATCCATCAGTCCTTTCGAAAGCGTACAATTTACGGGATGCTCATCCAGACTTTAACAGGAATATGCAGGTGTGGGCAATCGGAAAGAGATAACTGACTGTAATCGACCGCGAAGAGGAAATTTTTACTTACCATCTGGTTATTCATCCCTATTTAGTGGCAATCTCATACTGAATATTGCGTTAAAGGATATAATTTCCCCTGGAAACAACTGGAAGTGGGTTGTAAAACGGATTTTTACTTCAACTTAAGCACTAATTTTTGCTCACAGCACAGGCCGGTTTCAGAAAAACCGAACCTATGCCTGAAAGAGTTTTCAAGCTTCCAAGCAATCATACCATCTTGTTGCGTGCATGGAAATCTTTGAACTAAAGAAAAAACCCTGTAATTTTTTTCTGCAAAGTGACATCCAGAAAAAATTGGATATCTTGGGAAATAATGGTATTCACAAATACGTTCCTTCATAGATTTATGCAGCTTTGTTAGAATTCGAGGTCTGCATGGTTGAGATTAGTCTGGGTAAACGCGTTGACGCCAACGTTAAACTTGGGTAACTTTGGGGTAATAGCACGTTTACCGCAGATAATCTCAATTAAGGATGCGAAATCCAGAAGGTGAAGGTATTACAGCTAGAGACGACTTCCGAACGAGTTTGCTCTGGAAAAACCAGGGCTAGGATTCATTAACGCATAATCGAAGGAAACCAGGCTAGCAAGCCAACTTTCACTTCCTGCGTCTCCTAGCATAACGTAGTGTATACCATTACCAATCGCGTTAACCGTCATTGGCTTCCTTGATTGCGGTTCCATGAACCCCACCTCGGGTTTTTGATAACAAGCTTTGTCAGCTGCGCCCCTCCCAAAAGGGATACCTTGCTGAGTCTGTCTACGCTCTCATGCTAAATTTTCAACAGTGCGCTGCGAGAGACCCCGCCCGCTCTCATCTACACTCTTTGTCATACATCCATCTCCGACTAAGTGATTCCTAGATATTGCCCATTTAATTGGGAATTTATCCAAAATGTCACGAATACAGCACATATCCAGACATAAAAGATAAAAAATCTCTGAACTAAAACAATGTTTCGAGTACATGCCGTTCTGGATGTGGAGTTTTGTACGCGGAATGAGCGGAGAGATCGAGCTCTTCGATTGGCTCAATTATTCCAGCTGTCCAATCGCAGCGCTTGGTCACACCGCTCCTTCTAGGTGAAACAATCTATCCTGTTATAGCAGCCGTTGATTTGGTTTTTTTTTGAATGGTACATTTCAAACTTGCACTATTATTATTGCTAGTTCCACATAGCACTGCTATTCGTTCATTTTTCTTTATTTCTCTTTGGTTTTCCACTTTTTTATCCTCTCTTTATGAATGATTGTAGCACGTCTTGCTCTCTTGCTAATAAATAAGACATTTGTCTCCATCAAGCAATAGGCCTTAACGTCCTCATTCCTGAGGTGATCAGGGAGTTCACACTGTGTTTTTATAGAAGATTTATCCCTGAAGTATAATTCCTCCTTACTCGTTAGTGTATAAATGTAATTCATGGATGAATATTTTATACAAACGAACTCCCCGATCACTTTAGGAGTGAGACCGTTAACACCCATTTCCTGAAATATCAGCTGCTTTTTTAATTTCTCTATTTACCTGGTGTCGTACTCTTTCAGCGTTAAAATGAGTGTAAATTGTTTTGTTGTCTGTTCTAGGCCTTGGTCAAATTAATTTTGTTTCCTAGGCGGCTGAGTCATCGCAATTTTTGAGTGACAAGCTGACCATATGTACGTATGTATACTTAAAGTGCACTTTTTTATTAGTTCTCAGAATTCTCCCAAGACCACTTCTCAGGGAATCCAGTGCATTTCCATGGCCACCCACATGCTTTGTTTTCCATCGAATTACCTAATATCCATGCAAATTCTGGAGGAATGTCGTAATGAGAGGAAACGTCTCGCGCACACTGCTATATTCCGCCCACCACCTCAGCGGCTGCATGCATCATTGAGATCATCCAGGGTAAACAACACCCAAACTTACCCATCGTTAACACAGGTGTCAGCATGTTTACCCTGGGTAATCTCAGTGATGCGCTGCAGTCCTCCATACTCTCTACGCTAGTCCATTTTTCCGATCACGATTACGATTACTTTTTCTGGGCAGTTAGTTTTTTTCAGGCCGTAGTAACTAACCCTGGGCAATTTCACTTCCACTCCACATGTGCGAATCTCACCAAGGCGGTGCCATAGTCTTGCGACCATCTTGGGCATCTTGGGCTACCATCTTGGGCTGCATACATCATACGTAGAGATTACCCCATGTAAACGTGCTAACACTTCCATGCTTACCCATCTTTAACGGCGTCCACATTTCTACCCTGGGTAGCCTCAATTATGCATACAGGCTCTGCGCTGTTCCGCTTCCTGGATATTTCCCACTCCCTGCCGATTCCCAGTGATGGGCTTTCTCCCCGCAGTGACAGTGAGATTATCTCTTTTAGGTGAAAGTCCCACAAAAGCCTACCAGCATTAGAAGGGCATTCAAGGAATCATCGTTAGCAGTAATTGCAAGTGAAAACTCGTCCGCAAAAACACTGAAACAGCATGAAATGACCAAATTTTCAAACAAAATCAAAAAGCATCAGGCAACAAGGTTTGGAAGAAATTTCGCTACATGATGGCTAACATGAAGTCTTTGGTTGAATTCATTCTCATCTTCCTGGATTTATTTATTATTTATCCTCATCGCACATGCACAGAGCTCCTAGTTTTTGGACTCGTGAATCAAAGCCGAGAGTGTTTGCTATTTCTTATACTGGAGTTCCTTTCGCTTGCAAAAACTACTGCTTTCCGGAAATTTCTCCAGGCATCACATTTCCGGCTCAGAATCAGTGATAGAAATTCACTTAGCAAGCTGTACATGTATCCGTGGTGCATGGCAGCGCTGACAAGGAGTTCATTAGAGTAGGATACCGCCTTTATGAGAATACCAGAGAGCTCGTCTTTTTTTTTTTGGTCGGCGTCTAGTTACGAAAGCTTACCGTACATTGCCAATCTATCGGATTATACAGTGGGAAACTACTACAAATGAAGGAAAGCAAAATTTTCAAAAACAGCTACGCAGGGTTGGTTTTACCTATAGTTGCGAAACATTGTGGACTTGTCTCTAAGTAACACCTAGCAACATTTTACTATGGTTCTTGCTATCAATGTCTTATCCGCATTGCACAGGAGTGACAGTTGTCCACCATTGCTTCTTCTGCTAATTAATTCTCCGAACACATTTCTATATAGAAGTTACGGTTCGCTCCGCAGCCGCGCCTATGCGTCCCTCTGATTATCTCCGAATTTCGAGCCTTTCCAGCTGGATATCGCAAAGAAATCTAATGGACATTCACTCATATGTCCGAACGAATAAGCTCACCTTAAAAACGTTTGTTTCGACTGCTTCTAAAAAATCGAAAATTTTCAAAATTTTGACTTTTCTGATTTTTAGTTAAACAGAATCCCAGAAATTGACGACTTCTGAAAAAAAAAAAGGCAGACATTGTCGTGAAGGGTAGGCAGTTTACTCCCAAACTTTCGGATTTGATTCAATCTCGACCGAAAAATGAAGAGAATTTGATTACTTGTGATCTTTTCATGTGTGACCAACTATAGCATGTATATGATGCATGCCTAGTAAAAATGAAAATAAAGAACTACTGGATCCGTATCTAACGTGCATTGCCTGCAGCCCACGCCCTGACGGATAGTAAATGCCTCATGGAGAGAACCAGAAAGAGATCGAATAAATCTCTTCCATATAGGGCGGCGAATAATTACTGTCCCACAATCTAGACATATCAAAAACACATGAGAGAATATACTGCAACCATCTCTTCATGGATAAATCAATACAATCTGAGGAAGCGAAAGCCAGTAGCTTTGTTCCATGATACTTTCTTTGGCGCAGATCACAGTCCTCGGAAACTCTGAAAACTCAAGCTGTAGCCCCGCCGTGGCTCGGCGTGACGCTCTCCTTCATCGACGAGGACCTGCTCGCGACTGACCAGGTCTACAAACATCAAAATCATAGGTTATGTGAAGGAAGTTATGGCAATTCTGAAGCACCAATTGTGGTTGTCTCCCCGAACTTTTTCTTTCGGAATCAGAAGCGATTTTCGCTCAAAAGACAATTCCCGCTATTTTCGTAGAAATGAATGTAAACAAACCCCAAGATCGTGAACAGTGATGAGCCTAATATTTAGCTGCTTCCCCTTCCCCGGACTACCAGCCTCTATGAAGACGTCTACTGGATTCTCCGGCTGGAAAGAGCTCCTACCCAACAAATCTGATAATCCTCATCAATAGGGTCTTACCAACGGATTTGGCTTCAACATTGCCTTCGTGAGGTCGGCCATTTCGGCTATCTGAATCTTTCTCGAGTTCTCGGTTTTTGATGTGTCTGGAGGGAAGACCTGTCTCGAAGGGCAGGCCAAATTTCAATCCATGTTGACGTCACTAACGAAAGCTAGGATGGAAATCCAGCAAAGGCGCAAACGGCCCACCGTGGTGGAACATCTCAAGCGACTGAGAGCTGTGATTCACACTAAAGGCGAAGAGATCGAGTGACACCAAAGTTATTTATTTTGGCATAAGATAATGAGCATTTCCTCGAGAGGTCGTCCGCGGATGTGCTTTGATGCTTTTCTATGCTCTGTTTTATAGTGGGACATTAATTATGCGACACCCTAGAAATCTTTGCGTTAACTAATTCAGAAACCGCACTAAAAACTAGAACTCTTGATAAGAAGAAAGATTCATAGCCAGTCTTTTTTTTCTTCTAGGGACAAATTGCTTTCCCTTTGTCCAACATCCGAATTTTCGGCTGGCTTGAAATCGAATGTTCGAATGCGACACTATCCCCAATGTTTCCATGTGGATTACCTTTATCCTGCTGATAAAGATCCAGTAATTCCATAACATCAACAATGATCTCTATCCGAACGGTACACCGCATCAATGGCGAGTAGTATGGATAAAATTGTGTTCACACCACCACATCATATCGCACATCTTTTATCATTTTACCATGGGTAAATAAATGGTCTTGCAGAACCCCCTAAGTTCAGGTTTTGGATATTTTTGTTTGTCACCCCAACTTTATTGAAGCCCATCACGTCACTGCCTTCCTTTCTTCTTTCTCCTTCTCATTTTTTCTTTCCTTGTTCCTGTTTTCCTTCTTGAAAAAAAACTCTTTAAGCACCAAAGAAAGGTTATACTTCACCTTACTTGTTATTGCTTGTTATTCTAAGTCAAAGTCAATTCAGCTGTCACATCGTGAAATCAAAAATAGCGCACTGCTCGTTGATCCACAGCTGCGCAGGGGCACAGACGTGGGCTAGGATCAAGGGACATTCCATTAGAAAAAGCGTTGGACTTTACAGAGCAGCCAACCCAAAACAAAGAGCTTGTTAGCGTGGATACGGCCAATAAAACGGTGTTATCGCTCTCAGTCACTTCACTACCCGCTAGGGATTGCATACGCCCCCTCGCCCACCTACCTGACGAGGGACGGCGTCCCCGGCTGAGGTGGAAACGGTAGTCAGCTGAAGGCTTTCCATTACGTTTCGTTATTTACTCATTCCAATCTATTTCTATGCAAATTTTATTTGTTGATGTTGTTATCCGGGTGATGGATGTGAAATAGGCCTCACAGCTAAAATTTCCAAAAAAAATTGCTAACGTACCTAACTTTCTCTTTTTTTGAATTTCTCGAGAGTTTCAAGTGTTTTTTGAACTTTCCTGATATCGTCTCGGTATTAACTAGTTGCTGGTGAATTTTAGCAAAACTCTGGGTTTAGGATCGATGTTAAGGCTTACTGGGCTGGAATTCATAGATTTTTAACCAGTCAAAACCGGGTGTGTAGCTGTTTATCCGCAAAGGGATGCCGCCACTTCACACCTGCAAAGGCCAAAAGGTCAATCGGGCTAAACAGCTCCATTATGGAGCTGTTTATCCAATTTTTCGGATAAACAACTACACTAAGAAGCTGTTTATCCGAATATGGCTAAGAAACAAAATATGTCATTTTTGATGGCGATTTTTCAGAACTAACATATTCGAGTGGTGTTGCCGTAGGCCACCATGGGAAATTTGGAGGAAAAATTTGTGATTTGACCACCGTGTCCTAATTGCAATTATCCGGGTTGAGTGGCTCCACAAGGGGTATGTAATCTAACGCAATAACAGGAGTTGGGTGTAAAAGCTATTTTGTAACAGTAGAATGCATTTTTTTGTTTTTAATAGGAAATACTGACTTATACTAGTTTTTCCGACAGTGTAGCTGTTTATCCGGTCACTTAGCTGTTTATCCGGTGATGTAGCGGTTTATACCCATAGTGTAGCGGTTTATCCAAAATAGGCCACGCCCCCAAGGGGATAAGCAGCTCGCCCCCCGTCAAAACCAGGCTAGCAAGCCAACTTTGACCGTCTTCGTCTCCTGACATTGCATTGTCTACAAGATAAACAATTATGCTTCCTTGGTTTGCGCGGTTAACGTTTCATGAATCCTAGCCCTGGTGGATAAGAATGTCCATCCTGGAATTCCCGCCCACCCTTAATGACAAGGTCCTCTTTCTGTGCAGCAGTCTCCAAGACCGTCATGCGTCACTGAGATTACTCAGGATAAACCAATGAACGTCGTAAAATTTACATCCCTCTTCTCGGAGTTTAGCCATTTACCCAGTGTAATCTTCTTGATGCATACCTGCCCAGCAGCGAACTTCAGCGAGACCCTTTTCGTAAGGTTCCGACATGTTCCCTGAACGAACAGCAGAGTTCACTCAGAATATTCTAGAAGTCCATGACGTCTACATTTTTTTCTTGGCCTTGAATTTCCAAAGATGGTCTTGGACTACTTCCTCAACTCGTCCAGTATTCTGTCGTAGTTTCGGTTCATTGGAAATGCTGGACTAACCTCGACGTCAGCGGATTTCTTCATCAATATATTAAGGAGTTTTTGTGTCTTGTATCCCTTCCTCGTTCTTTCTTTCCTTAGGTTTGGGGGATGACCATAAACGAAGATTACCATCCTCATGAAAGCAATAGTTTCCCAGAATAGAAAGCTTCCTGAGCCCGCCAACAATCCTTGCGAGACTTTGTTGAATGCGATGAAATCATCCACATCTCAATTATTCACGAGGATTGCGGCGCGACCTCATATGAGGAGGAAGCTATGGAATAATGGATGATTGTCGGATGCATTGCCAATCTCATGTTGGGCGTTTTGCAGTCGTGTGAAGTAAGTCGGTCAACGTTTTGGCCCATATTGGTTCCCACAAAAAAGTTACCCCATGGAATCCGAACACCTTTCATAGAAAGATCATGGAGGCTCGTGAAGTCAAGCAGTTTCAGCTGGAGATCAATAATAGGGAAGAGCTTGCTAAAACTACAGGGGTATCAAAAAGTTTCCGGCCTAGACCACTTACACTAAAGCTACTGCAATGAAATTTTAAACCGAATAAATATAGACTTCTCGAAGGTCAACCCACTTTTCATCTTGCCATCCTATTAAACTTTACCAGTTTTATAAGGAGTTTTGTCGCATGAGAAGAAACACCAGACCTAAGCTTTATTTCGTAATCGTTCTCGTTCCGCTGGAGCGCCCTTTCAAATTTTCGGATAGGTAGCTGGGCCCTGACTTTCGCTTATGAACTAGTGGAATCACCGAAGTGCGTCCACATTCTCAAGAAGGAATACAATCTCGTGAAAATGAATGTTCCGTTGGAGAGTTTGAATTTTATGATTGAGTTTCTGTAGTAATTATTCCTGATTGCTTTGAGAATGCGCAGGAACAAGGTAACATTTAACCTAACTGCTTCCTTAGGGTTCACGCAGATGTAGTCATGTGGCACGAAATTTTCTCTATCTCATGGAACCTTTGGTAAAACGACCTTGGCACTAGATTCGCTAGTAGTTGCCGGTCAAGAAGCGCTGTCAAGTATCGTTCCCGTTCTTCTCAAAACGATCAAAAATCTTTTTCGAATGTTCAACGGAATTTTCCTGTCG
The DNA here is from genome assembly GCA_000688135.1 of Ancylostoma ceylanicum. NCBI lineage: Eukaryota > Metazoa > Nematoda > Chromadorea > Rhabditida > Ancylostomatidae > Ancylostoma > Ancylostoma ceylanicum. Next base: position 1,080,421 of record JARK01001362.1, on the reverse strand, counting down.
AGCGCCGAAAAGGTTTTGGAGACTCAAATTTCTGCGAAGCTTCAAATTGCTGGATGACTGCCCAGGGGATTTTCAAAGATAGTTCAAGATAGCTCAAGTCCTTGCACAAATTCTGACGTAAAAATCTGTCTGCTCTGTCCAGCGCTTTTCTACACAGCTGCAACAATCTGCGCGCACCTTGACTCTGTTCGTTGATCAGAGGGCGCTCCATTACTGATCGATTCTGGCACCCTCAAAAACTCCGTATTCGGGAATTCTACACGGGAATGCTAGATGACTTTCTCCTTGTTTACAATTGAGAGTGGGATTCAGATTTCGTTCAGTAAAACTTGTTTACGTAACAAAGTCACCAGTATTTTTTCGCATGATTCACATTTTTTGGGAGGTACCCATAGTTTGGCTTGAACAAAACGTTCTTTTTTTCCAGACGGGCTGACGAAATCTCATGAAACCTTGCAATCTAACATGAAAGGCTGCCTCCTACACGATCCCTTCAAAATTGTTCGGAAATATGGAACAGACAAGCGGAGGCCGGGAACTTTTTGATACCCCTGTAATTGCTTGACTACAACCGCTTTAACATCGTAGGAGTAGTAGCGTTAAGTATAAGTGCATTGTCCTTACGGATATGGCATGCTTCACAGCGACTCTGTCGCTGCGACCGTTCACCAGCAAAAGTTCTCGTGCAACTGATCCTACACCAACATGCTATCCAACGCAAATAGTGTGATAAGACATGAGAACGTGTAACACTTTGTTATCATCATTTTCGTGGTGAACGGTCGCAGCGACAGCGTCGCTGTGAAGCATGCCATATCCCTTAGATAACACCATATACTGCATATACTTGCTCTACACTCACATCTGATCCTCTTTCCATCGTTCTCGGTCGGTTATGCACGTTAACAATTGTTAATATAAACTACGTTGCGTATTGTATTGTATGTATTAAGGTCTGAGGAAGGCGCTAAGCTGTATGTAGCGCTAAGCTCAATGTAAAAAAAAAACTCCATTCCTACTGTGTTATATATTGCAACTCCGCCGTTAATGAAAAAATAGATGTTTGATGCCTGATGAGTATGCAAGTACGTAGGATGCTGATGTACCCTCTCTTCTGCACTGTTAAGCTCGTTTTTGAACGCACTCCCGAACTCTTATGAGTTGAAAAAATGGATGGTTATACTTATAATATTAGGTTGTTGCAAAATCGATGTCGGATTTCAACAAGTTTACTTTGAATTAACGTAACTCGGCAAAATCTGAACCTTTTCCGCCGGTTCAGTACTCATTTAAATCAGCACATCTTCCCCATCTTTCCGCTAAGTTTTTGTTCCATTAGGGCTGAGGTCAAGCTTTTCGGACCCGGGAAAATTGGCGAGATTGTTTTGAGCTATCGTATTTTTGTGGCTTATTCTTCCTCTCAGGGATGGGCCCCACCGCTTGAATTTGTGGTCATCTGTAGGGGAACTGTCCGCTGAGTAAGTCGAATAAGGGAGATTCTCGATCTCCCTCTGCATCTACTTCCTGAGCGTCTGGAGTGAAAAGTGTGGTCTAGAGCCACTGTGAAACACTAGAGGATGAATCGGATGAATCCACTTGTTCAGTTGTTCCAACAAGCTCGCTCCTCCGATGGCGCCAAAAATAATAGAATAATGAACCTCAAGGCCACCTTCGAGATACTGCACAGGTCTCCTGGTGATAGGCATGCCCGACCCTTAGTTATTCATTCCATGCACTCAAAGGTGTTCCGTAATTAAAAAGTAAGCTGAACATTTAAGCGGCACAGGAACAAATACAGTAGGGTAGGGTGGTCGCTCCCCACCCTACCCCAACTCGGTATCAGTCTCCTCCGCAGCTGGTTTCTGCTTCATTCCGTGCAGAATGTTTTGCTTCTGAGAAACCTCCTGCTCGAAGACGTCATGGGGATGATAACTTTTTTGCCCTCTGCTAAGAGTTCTCAGCAAGCCTCCCATAAGAAATATTGCATCCTCAGTCAAGCAATTAAGACGAAAGAGGAGATGTTTGATGCTGTTTTCCTGCAAACATGGCTGGAGTGCATGTAAATATGTCCTTAAAATGATGTGGGACTCGAATTCCTTAGCCAAATCCTGGAACACATTTATATAGAACTGCAACGATTATGTTCATGGCTTTGAAATTTTTTGAGGAGGACAATCACATGAGCAATTGGAAGGCAAGGTTAGAGGCTTATCCTGGAGAATGGGTCAAGGATTTCAACAGGACGTCTCTATGAGATAGAGAATATGTGATTGCTCACTCTTAATCGCTTGTTTCCAATAGAAATGTTATTAATTTCAGTTATTTGAACTTTCGGTTATTATCCAGCGTTAAACCTACGTACTTCTGAATTTCCGGGTCGGTACAAACCTCTTTGAAAAAAAAAACTGGAATAGTCACCCACCAGAAATTGTAGTAGACATCGACAGGTCATCTAGTCTTTTGCAGTACTCCTAGCGTAACATGCTGGATTAATGGTACGGTGTGAATTGGCTGTCACATTCGTAACCAGAGTGTTTCACCTTGGAGCTCTCGGGACTCGGAGGCACGATTGAGGATACCCACAGCAATAGTGTTAACGTACCCAGAATTACTAAGCCCCATTCTCCTCCCCTTCGTAGTAATGGGCCGCCGGATTCCTGAAACCACCTTACGAAATGAATGAAAAAATTTGCATTAGTGCACTTTTGATTGTTTTTCTTTAAAATTTTTTGAATTCATTAGTTATCTAGTGTTGTGATTGTCTTCTTATTTTTTTTTTACTTTTTTTTTACTTTATTTTTACTATTATTTTTTTACGTTTATATTTCCTTTCTTCAGTTATTTTCTAATTAATGCCGTATTTTTGTTGTTTTTATTTTCCATTCGGGTCCGCAGAGTGGTAGAGACCCCGCTTTTTCCTTTTCTACGTTCACCACTGCCTGGCACCCCTACAACATTCTAACCCATGTGCGATATTAGCTATACCCAGCCACTACCCGTGGGTGAACACATATATGGGTATGGGATTACCCATCGTTCCAGGGATGTACGTACCTGGTCCTAGCAGATTCTTCTGAAATGGGGAACCTAAGTCCAGGCTACCATAGGTCCCAGTGGTATTCTACCAGGAACCCTGCTTCTTCTCCTCTCCCCACCAGTTAGTCATACAAGTAAAAAAACCAGCATATTCATGGTGCAAGCGTGCCAACTGCAGTAGCTTCCCCAGCGGGCCCCATACAAGTTGCAGGGAAAAGAGTAAAAAGTCAAACGACAATACGCACTTATATTGCAGCCGTGCAAAACGTAGAACAGCTGGAGATGAGTCGAAAAAATGCAGAAAAGTCGGAATGCATGGTATTTTCATCTCACTGGCACCAGTATGACGAAAACGGAATGTTCTTAAGAGATAATAGGAGCGAAGGACTGCGCAGGGTCAATGGTCTCCTTTCCTTTCGAAGAGAATCCATCATGTTTTGAGGATATCAGGCAAACTTGTTATTCTTATTTCTTCACTCATATTACCTATGGTAGACGTATTGTCCCCCCCCCCGTATCAACGATGGGTAAATTTGTGTGAGCATGCGGCGCCTGACCCCCTCCCAGTACCCAAGATCTTACCGAACTGCCTCACATATTTGCAGCAGTTTGCACTTTTGGCGTGACGATGTGAAACTTGGGATTATTTGCAGGCTAGATGACATCTTGTCGGGTATGACGTTCACTTGGAGCATCAGTTTGCTGTACTGGATGGAAAAAAGCAAATGGATTCATTAGGGTATTGAAAAACCGCCGACACCACATCCCCCCATCATGCAATGTACGAAATCGAGTCAGCGTTTCATCAAGACATTTCCGGCCGGGGTGCTCTAGAAGGGAGTAAAGAGATTTTATTGCTAATATATACAAGCAGTGCTAGGATCACATACATCGTTGAGATCATCCAGGGTAAATGGGTTGACCTACTTAAATTTACCCATTATTGACACAGCCTTCGACGCGTTCACCTTGGATAATCCCAATGATGCATCCAGGCCCTGTTCGTCCTCAAAGTGTATGTTCTCTTTGAAACCTGTATAACTCTTAGTTTATTCCATATGTCAACGTTGCAAATTCTTTAAAAGCAGTGTCTCATTCCAGAGAAGATTTTTAGATTTTAAGATAAAAAAGCTTCAAGTGACCCTGAACACAGCGATATACATATTTCCTTACAGAATTTACCTAAAAACTCTTTCCGAACCTCTTCATTCTGGAGAATCCTCGGTACCCGTGTGACAGCTACCACTAGCTGTAGTGTAGTTACAGCACGTCATGTCAGTGGTAATACTCAGAACCCCTGGTACAAGTTGCTGACAAGCATTTGGCTAGCAAGTTTCTGATAGTATCTGAAACTAGATCGCCTCAATGCTTATTCACTTTTTTTCACCTCATGTTGCTGAGAAGTTGTCTGTTCCAATGCTTGTCGGCAATTTGTTTTCACCCTTACTAGCCGCCTAGTCGCCACAGAAACTTGTCTACAACTTGCTGTCACCCTTTCTTTCCGAAAAGTCTTCGGTTACAGAGTTCGTGTTTCCGCCCTTTTATCTGAAATCTTCACTTTTCCAAGGCACTATGGATACCATTAAGATCGTCGTCGCCTGAAGATTCGTCTGATGTTGAGAACTCGTTGAGAAGTGTCTCACCCAGGATCTTTGAGGGTTTTAAAAGAATATTTTACTGCACTGGCCTCCTCCTTCTAACTTTCAATGGCATGCTCCATCATCCTCCAAAACCTTACTCATGTATCAAATTTCGAAACAGAAAATAATTGTCGGGGGCTTAGGATGTATTTCCAGGTCCTCGCCATAGAGACAGTGTACACTCATCAATATACTCCGCAAGTGCGTTCCATTAAAATTTTTTCATGAACTTGGACCACTCAAACTACAAATTGCGCTGGAGCTACACGGTTATATCACAAGGAAAGGGAGAGAGTTACATACGATAAAGTATTGGATTGGTGCAAAACTCTTGCACCAACATTTATTCTTTGATCCAGAAACTATGTATAGGTTCTCAATTGAAATCTGAAACTCAGCAGACTGCAGAATGTTCTACTGGTTCTCAGCTGTGAATAATTGGCAGACCAGAAGCTGCATGCATCATTTAGATTACCAAGGGTAAATGTGTTATTACCACACAGGTTTACTCGTCGTTAACATGGACGTCAACAGGTTTACCCTGGCTAACCGCAGTAATGCAGGATTTCATCCATCAACAATAATGTTATGAGTATTTGAAGAAGTGCAAAATTTGGTATATAACTTTTATATCAGACTTATGTATTGATCTTCGAGGGTAGTTACCCAAGGTTAACCTAATGCTGGGCAAATGCTTCGTAAAATATTTGGCAGCATTGAATTCTTTCACAGCTATGGAGGCATAGTTCTTACGACGGTTTGTGAGGTAATTCGACCTCTTTATTATTGTTGCTCCCGGAAAATGTTCGTCACACCTTCGTATTTGCGGAAATTTCCCAAATTGGAATCACGTGTGGATAACTTCTAAATTGCTGGCCAAACACCAGGAATAACGCTTCTCATTCTTATGTAGTAGCTATCAAACGGACTATGCTCCTAGGCGCTGGCTGGGAAGCAGCACATCACTTTTTGCTTCGTCTTCTCTTAGATGTGCTGTTTTTGCCTCAGCACATTAAGATGTCCATTAGTACACTTCGAGTAATGCTTCGATTCGTGCGAATATTCATAGGGTAGGCTCATTCCTATTTAATCTTAGTTTTGAAACTCAAGTCCAACATGGTACTCTAAATCCAGAAGATGAGATCAAAAATTTTTCCTCACATCCAGGAGAGCTTAATTCATAAGCTCTGCCCGGAAGTGATCCTGTGATAGATTTTAGTACATTAAAATGCTCGCTATATCGGTGGAAAAGCCCTCGAAACCAGCGTTGAACATGGTAAAGTACAAATTCTATCCAATAGAACTCCACCCCTCCTCCCACCATTTCTGCATACAAACAGTTACCCAACCATTTCACTCTCCACCCCATCCCAGAGCAACTCCACCTGTCATTCTTAGAATCATACTACCTTCCTTTCTTTGATAATTAATATTATAACAGTGTTTCCTACGAGCCCCCTTCCTCCATAAGCTGCTAAATTTTTGAAATTTTTTAAAGTACAGATAAAAATCTTGTATTAGTTTATTTTTGTTTGTTTATTTTTATTATTTTTTTAAGATAATTTTTATCGACTATTTATTATTATAATTAAAATTTGTATCAATTTTATTTTCCATTCGGGTCCCCAAAACGGTGGAGTCCCAGATTTCCCACGTCCCCCCCCCCCCTCCCGCACACTTTCTGCGTCCACCACAGGAGTAGCTACAGTGAACGTCGATGGAGCGGCGTCTTTTTCGCGAATTCGGGAGGCACGCGTCGCGACCGCCCCGCTTGCCCTGGAATCAGCGCGGTGACAGCGAATCGCGGGGTTTTCTTGATCATTTTCCAGATTTTTTGTTAGTTGACAGCGAATACGGTGAAAAACTCTCGTTGAGAATCTAGAAAATCCTAATTTGCCATCACGATGGCAATCTCGCTGCCAGCGGCGCGGTCGCGCTGCGTGCTTCTTCAGTCCGCGCAAAACGCACTTCCATCGACGCTCACTGTATGTTGCCATTATATTTGGCCCCATTGCTT
>JARK01001362.1:1013157-1049778 GCA_000688135.1 Ancylostoma ceylanicum | reverse complement strand
CCCCGGCTGGGGCCGCTCTGTTCTACATACATAGCTGTAGTTTCTCCAAAAATCATCTCAAATATTGCATGATGGGACTATCCCGTGAGATTGTTGTGATTGTTTATGCTTTATATTTTGAATATATTTCGAAAGTGATGTAAGATTTCGAACTGGATTTTTCCTCCGAAAAAAGGTTTGCCAAATTCCTACAGTAATTTTTTCGAATCCAGTAAAAACAGTGGCGTGGGTGCTTGCATGTCAGCATGTCGACTCACCCAGATCAAATTCTCTGCAAAGAAATTCTTTGAAGCTATCAATATCTCAGCGTAGAATAGTGCGGAAATTTTTTGAAATTCGTGCTCGTAAGCCTTGTGCAAGCACTTCTTTTCCCATTTCTCATAGTTTTCCCATATCTAACGGCTGCAATGCACTCTTGTTCATTTTAGAGAGACCAGTCTGGCCGTCCGGCTGACGCCGGACTTCCAGACTTTTCCATATGCTCGCTTCGCTCGCATGACTTCAGCTCGGATCCATTTTAGTGGAATTATGGTCATGCCAATTTTCGCTCCGATTCCCTTAAATGCTCTTCCCCATAAAAATGGATTGATCAAAGAGGACCGTTTGCGTCTCTAGAGCAATTTTATCATTTTCTCGAGTGAGAAAGCTAATTGTAGCTATATGTAACCGACTCAGCCTGGAATGAACACGGAGAATGGTTTATCATTCTTTGTTTGTTGTGAGTGATCCAATGAAAATAATCAGCTCGAACATATAAAAGAGGACGGTGCGATGTGCTCGAACACAAATGAGGGTAGAACACGCAGGAGAGGACGTGATGTGGGCAGAATGACATGAGTGGTATAATAGTCACTTCTGAGGCCGAACATTTGGTACTTTCCCACTGTATTTAGGCGACAGAGGACAATTAGAACAAACATAGACCTGAATAAGAGCACTAGTCGCTACTCAGCACCGGCTCACCTCTTCTCCATCTGTCGACCCGTCTCCAGAGGTCTCCCCCGCTTTTAGACGCTACCGCATCCTTATCACACCGTTGGATCCGTCTCTGAGCGTTTACTCCTTTTGGGACGCTGGCGCCCCATTATCACACTTTTAGACCCGTCTCTAGGCACATCCTCGCTTTTGGACGCCGGCGCACCGTTGCCGCAAAACTGTACCCTTTGCATAGCATTATCACCCCTTCTGGGCGCCGGCTCAGCCTAACAGCGCCACCCCTCATCCGTGTCGTTCTTCGCCTTCCTGGCTCCTTCTCTTCGACATAAAGAGGTCCTACGCATCTCTTCCCTTATATAGTGTCTGGGCTTATCTCATTCATTCCAACTGTGGTAAACACAACAGTCGGTTCTTAACATGTCTGAACATGACAAAAGTGGCCCAAAACACCTGTAAATTAAGGTAAAAATCTAAATTTGCAACCTTTTCGTACGTAACTCGACGCGCTGAACACGATGGTGTAGGTATTTTCCGTTTTTGTTGGCTGGTTCTCGTGTACAGACTCACATACACACACATGAATTGCCAATTAATAGATAGTAGATTGGCATGTAGTAAATCAAATCCATGGATTCCTATCTTATATGTACATATTATTTATAAGTAACACATTCCGCTAAACTCTTACCTACCCACCAGAAAACTGAGTTTTCCAACGGCATCACAAAAAAACCATACTGTGGTGGAAAACTAGAGGGAAACAGAGTAGAGTCATTCAGTTTGCCTGTTCAGGTGACAGAATGGTCAAGCTTATGGATTTCCACTTCACTCCACGAACCATGCATAGATTCCAGTGGATTTCGCAGGTATCTTTTCTGTACGGCTGGTCTTCGTTTCATTCTTTTTACGGTAATATTTTTCCAAGGCATTTTCGTGTCCGTAAGTATTATAACCTGACCTTTAATTTATTAACTTCCAACACAGATGCTGTTCTTCTTCGGATTCGTCATCTTCTGCCTGTTCTACTTCCTCGTCTACCCCAATCTGCACATGGTTAGCGTCGATCCAGCATGTGACAAATCTCAAGCTGAGTGGTTCGCCGAGATCATCTGATGGTTCACTACGAGAAGCTATTCGATTGACGATGATTCTGACATGGCCTCAGTCATCCCCTTCATATTTTGCGCAGTCGGGTCGATATTTACTGTTTTCGTGCGCCTGGACCTATCTGGCAAGGAAGGAATGGTTTCGCGCATAGTGCTCTTCATTCACAGCTGACAGGCTGAGAACTCTGAGAGTTCATGGATTCAGGACGGGTCCCATTTTTAGTGTAAAATCGTGCAATTTTTTCATAAAATTTGAGCAAGCATATAGAACCGGAGCTTCACCACGATTTTGCTCTAGGATTTGCGTTGATAAAAAATATGAAAATACTGCTTTAGACATCATCGAGCAATTTGAACACTATAATATGTAGATCTCTGGAGCGACGCGTTTGTGAAGTTTTGCATTAGCGGATAAGGAAGCTGGCGAATGGGTGTTGCAGTCAACTGAAAACGTTGATGAATCTACAGAAGCTTCTGGAAAAATTTCTCTATTCGAAAAGGGTAGTTGAACGCCTCCGTTCAATCGATAGGGATTTCGAATATTTCGCTCTAAATTCGAGAACAATCGGTACCACGCAAAACTCCACCGTAACTGAGTGGAAATCACCATCACCTCCCCCCCCCCCCCTTGCCTTCCCAAGAAATTGTCGTCTGAAAATTCTATAGTTCTTTAGCAGTTTTTTTTTTCACTAGCACGGACTTGTACGTACCCGTGGTGTTTTCATCCTATTTGAATTAGGTTTCTACCTTCATCAAACCAATATCTGTGATATTTCCGTGAAATTGTACACTACTTTTTCTCCTGCTTGTAAAAATGCATAATGCTTTTTTCTTCCTGGCAATTTAGTCGTTCAAGAAGATCAGATCACCGACTCCACTAGGCCCATATTCATGAACGTTCCCACGTAAGTCCCGGTCTCGTCCACACAAGGTGGACGAGTTTCTGGACCAAAATGTGATAACTTTCACGAACTTCGCCTCTACATGTCATTGCTGACTGAGAGAATTAGCACCAACTATTAGGTTGTCCCAAAATATTTAATATACTAATATAATATAATAAATATAATATAAATTAATATATATATAAATATTTAATATACTCAATACTGCTCCTAATTTTTGCAAAAAAGACGCGCCGGACGCGTTAATGCGTCGGCGACGCAAAAGCGCGTCGCAAAGCGTCGCACGCGCATAACTCGCTTCAGAATGAAGCTTTTGCGATTCTGAAGTCAGATTCTCATTGGGCTCGTCGCAGCGAAGCCAATGGTGTTCCTTTTCGGCGCATTTGATCGCAAAAATTTTTGGGCTATTTTATGGGGCTGCTCCGTTGGGGCATTCAAGAAATGGCTACAACGTATAGAGCTATTGTTCATTTTTTGTAAGAATATAGATTATTCCGAAGATATTGGCAAAATTTGAGCGTTGTGGGACAGGTTGCGTGCCTTCCTAGTGATGGCGAAACTGTTTGATCGCGATTAAACGAGGCAATCGCTTTGCAGGTGAGGCAAAGTTTGAATGTCTAGCGGTTCTGCCACATTCTTGTTTCATCCTTGTCACTGAAAAATCCGGTGGTACACCTCTTGAACTGCAGAAAATACTGGGAGAATCAACCGGACGACTTTCACCAAATCAGATTTGTGGTACGCAAAACGGCAAATTCCTCAGAAACATAAGCCCTTCTCAGAATATGAGTTTTTTCGTTGCTTTTTAAAAGATGATGTTGTATTTCGGATACACCACAAGGATTAGGGCAGGGAACTCTACCGTATCATGCGGAAATTTACTGAATCCGTGTAGTTGACATTTTCGGCCTAGATCTCTGAGAACATGCCATCTTGCTTGATGGCATAGCTACCTCACCGCCACATAATAAACAGGTTCCTGCATGATCTTGGTTCACTTCAATCAACAATGCTATCACGACTTCATAACATTATAAAAGGTCAGGGATGGGGAGGGTAGTGTCTGAAAACAGTGGAGGCATGGGTAGAGGGTGGACGACTGGATGTGATGCGGATACGCCGGTAGCGGCGGAGAGCCGAAACAGGCCCGACTCCATGATAAGTGTGCATCGGCGCCCCGAAGTGGCAGAGCTGCGGATCTGTGGACGTACGAGATTACCTCCAGTGGGTAAGTTCATTGGTGTACGAAGATGGGTAATGAAGAGAAGAGAAAGGCACTGTAATGTTTAACTATAGTATTTAACCGAGAAGAACATGGCAGTGGGCGCCAACATGACGAACAGGTGTTTACCTACTTCTAAACGGCTACACACCCTTACCACACCGTTAGAGCCGATTCCAGCAACTCTGCCACTTCGGGGCGCCGATGCACACTTATCATGGAGTCGGGCCTGTTTCGGCTCTCCGCCGCTACCGGCGTATCCGCATCACATCCAGTCGTCCACCCTCTACCCATGCCTCCACTGTTTTCAGACACTACCCTACCCATCCCTAACCTTTTATAATGTTATGAAGTCGTGATAGCATTGTTGATTGAAGTGAACCAAGATCATGCAGGAACCTGTTTATTATGAGGCGGTGAGGTAGCTGTGCCATCAAGCAAGATGGCATGTTCTCAGAGATCTAGGCCGAAAATGTCAACTACACGGATTCAGTAAATTTCCGCATGATACGGTAGAGTTCCCTGCCCTAATCCTTGTGGTGTATCCGAAATACAACATCATCTTTTAAAAAGCAACGAAAAAACTCATATTCTGAGAAGGGCTTATGTTTCTGAGGAATTTGCCGTTTTGCGTGCCACAAATCTGATTTGGTGAAAGTCGTCCGGTTGATTCTCCCAGTATTTTCTGCAGTTCAAGAGGTGTACTACCAGATTTTTCAGTGACAAGGATGAAACAAGAATGTGGCAGAACCGCTAGACATTCAAACTTTGCCTCACCTGCAAAGCGATTGCCTCGTTTAATCGCGATCAAACAAATTCGCCATCACTAGGAAGACACGTAACCTATCCCACAACGCTCAAATTTTGCCAATATCTTCGGAATAATCTATATTCTTACAAAAAATGAACAATAGCTCTATAGTTGACGTTGTAGCCATTTCTTGAACGCCCCAACGGAGCAGCCTCATAAAATAGCCCAAAAATTTTTGCGATCAAATGCGCCGAAAAGGAACACCATTGGCTTCGCTGCGACGAGCCCAATGAGAATCTGACTTCAGAATCGCAAAAGCTACATTCTGAAGCGAGTTATGCGCGTGCGACGCTTTGCGACGCGCTTTTGCGTCGCCGACGCATTAACGCGTCGGGCGCGTCTTTTTTGCAAAAATTAGGAGCAGTATTGTAAATGGCCGCAATCTACTAATGAATTTTTGGATGTTCATAAAACAATTATTTCAGGAGCTAGATAGGCAAACTTTGAACTGTTATAAAGAGGAAGACCTGCTCTATCTGTACTCCAAAAAAACTCTCAATTACTCTTCCTTGTGGTTTCTGCAGACGACATTGTGCGATGAGGCAAAATATGGTTTTCGGGTTCTCCCATTTTTTAGACAATTTTTCCGCCCTATTAGGACAAAAGCCAGATTTGGTATTGGCTCTGCATTTGGCCAGGTAGTCGTGTTGTGAGCACACAGAAGCTATGACTAGGGAAACATTTCCGGAACGGTACGAGTTTCCAACTTTGAACAGGTGATGGACAAGAAAGCTCTCAGAAACGAAAGCATAGTTCTGAAGACGAGACGAGAATTCTGAAACACTCCATAAAAATGTCAGTAGCTAGGTTGGGTGCAACTAAATCAGTAGCCATTCAGTCTTCTTGGCAATTAAATATGGCGAAAGTACAGGCGAAGTCGATTTTGAACAAAAGCATCGCCGATCAGTGCTTGATTTGCGCAGCATCTACTTTAATCTCTCTAATGAACACTGCTATGGATTTTCCAGAAAAACTGGGCTAACTTTAGTGATGAGTGGACATTGCCTAATAAAATGGAGTTTTGTCCTGCTTGAATCGATGGGGGAGACCTGGATACATCCAAAAAATCTCGATATTTCAGAAAAGGGTAACTTTTCCTGATAGACGAGTTTCTGCTCGAGGTGTTCGACAGGAGCTGGACCAGGCCAAGAGTGGAATTTACCAAATACCTTGCCCGTTACCATTTTAGCCTCTATCGCTAGATTCGGTAGAGGACACGTTAGTTTTGGCGAGCCGAAGAAGTGCACTCCCACTGGCGGGATGGGCAGGCCACACAGGTTCATACCCAACGACGCAAAATTTTTCTTTGTCAAGCTCTGGATCTCTCCTTGTAGAATTGTGTTGGCCACATCTTTGCCTAATAAGACATCCTTTTAAACCTGCAGTAAAACCGCTTTCCTTCTAGAAAAATCATGTGAATCAATGAATGGGTACTGAAAATTGACCCTTCGCAATTTCTTGACTCCAGTGATTTAAGCTTTTCTCTTTCTACAAATTCTACTGTACTGCAGAAATCTGCTGAAAATTCTGATCATAATACTTTTTATTTCAAAGGGAAAGCTCAAGTTTGAACGGAGTTATGCACATTTGAACGCGCACCTCCAAAACGGCCATTATTTTTGGGACAACCTAATAAAATACCCATTTTCACATGGAAAACTCGTCCACTTTACAAGGGCAATTTCCCCGAAATGTTCACGAATATGAGTACGGCTCGGGCCAAATTGCTGGGATGATCACTTGATAGCTGAATATAAAACCAGTGTACCTTAGACCTTCTTCTGCTGGTCGAAGCAATTGTAGATAACTGTCTATTTGAGGTTTTACTCTTTGTCGCGAGAGCGCACGTCACTCTGCAGATACTCGCTCATTCAAATATCTTCATTTCATGCTCATGGAAAACCCCTTCTTCTATGTGTAGCATATCTCACACTGGATTACTAGTTTCCATGTATTACACATCACTAAGAATTATGAATTGAGCAACGTATTGCAATATGGTGCAGTTTTTCATTGCATTTTGGGTTTTTTTAAAATATAGAATATGTAGCTTGCGAACTACGTGTACTTTCATCTAGTTATTTTTTGTACGAGTGCATCTATTTATTTGTGTTTTTTCTTTGAATAAACAACAATGCATGCGTTTCACAAATGTCATTCTGATCGCGATGGATCTCCCCACTGGACCCTGATTCATGAAATTCGACATAGAAGAATTAGAACTGTACAAACCGGAAGTACAGTGCGCGGCACATTACAAATATAAGTGCACTCAAAAAAATGCCGATATCTCAATTCCAGGCAAATGTTTTGTGAAATTCATGCGGCTCTATCAAAATCGGTAAACCTGTGTACAGCCCCAACCAAGGCAAGAACCAATGAGGTTGTCGTTCCGTTTAGTCAAACTCTAGGCCGTCATCTTAGAGAAAGGAGTCGATAGTGTGGCTTGAACTTCATTGGCGGAGATCTCGGGGTTACAAACCGGCTGTCCTATGCGACGTCCTTCCTGGGGAGACAGTTACTCTGAGATTTCACATCATTTCTCTTTCCAATAGACGCCGAAATCGTGCAAGGACTGGTTCGTCTTCTGATAGCGCTCGTCAGTGTAGGCTGCTCAGCCCTGCGATTTGCTGGGCCCGTATCCATTCCGGTTAGGCCTCAAAAGTCTGCAATTTTTGTGACATAGCATTTACATAGGAGACATAGATACTCATTGCGTTGTTGAGTTGGGAAGCGAAAATGCAATGGTAAAGCACCTTGTGTTTCTGAAAATCTAACAATTTCTCTTCATAAAAGATGCTTCACACAAGTACTGTTGGCATTAAAAAGAACTCCAAACGGCCGTAGACAAGGTGCGGGACCGCGGCGCCGCGTTCTTGGGCAGAGACACAGGTGCTCCTGGCTCTGGTGTCTCTGCCCAAGCACGCCGCGCGGCGGTCCCACCGCTTGTATACGGCCTTTGGAGTTCATTGTTCAAAGAAGACTTCAAATTCCGCGCGTTTCTTACGAACAATCATTGGTTCCTTTGCTGTGACAAATCGTTTTGCACTCCTTCACGTGGTTTCCAGTACCAACATTCCTCCTTTTAGTTATGTGAAGAAGATCTTAAACATTGCGAATTTATACATACGTTGTCCACAAAGGATACAGCGATTCTAGAGATCTGATAAGGACCCGTATTCAGGAAGAACTACCAAGGAATGCAAACATAATCGTTGTTGAGGCCAAGAGCCGATCGTAGCATCCAATGCACATCTTGCAGGCGATCGCCATTGTCTCGCAAGTATCGATGCAGCTGAAATAAGCGGGTGACTAATCAAATTTGGAACACCCGAGAAGTTCACATTTTTCGATCTCTTGCTTGCTTACAATTCAAGTGCTACGTTGATTCGTAAGACCTCGAACGGATTGAGGGATTTTTGACGGAAATTTCCGTGCCAGTTTGAACAAAGACCCGAATATGCACAGAAAAATTGGTAGAAGAAAGGAATCCACATAAAGGCTTCCCAGAGATTTCGTACAGTATAGTGATTGATTGGTGCGAATTAACTATGCGTCCACGATACATCGTATCTAAATCCCACATCCGTACATCATGCTGCTTCAGTTCCAATCTCGCTTCTGTCCAATGAATTCTGTCACCTTCTGCAGGAGGATTACAGTTCAAGAAGAGTGACTATTTCATCGAATATGCCGAGAAGACGAGCGACACGTCAAACTAATACTGGGATGCCGTGTCGCTGCGGACTTTCCTGCGCCATGGGGGTCGAGACACTTGGAGTTCCTTGTACATCCCCATGCCAGATTTTGCGATTTTTGAACTTTTTTCAGTTTTGTAGTTAGGCCACGCCCACTTGGACGAGTTGCCCCACAGCACCATGACCAATCGCTAGAGCTCGACGAGTCGATCGCAGAAATATATAATACATTTGCTGTTATCGTTTAAAAGTTGTAAGATACGTAAAAATGTTGTCAGTTTGTCCAAGAACTTTCAAATCAACCTAGTATAAATGTTAGGTAAGCGGAGAGATCACTGCTTCCTTTGTGCTTCTCTCGTAAGCAATGTTTTCAGCCAAGATGCAACTTTAGAATACATTTTGAGCAGTAGCGTGTGGCTGAATGGCTTCTCCACACAGAATTGAAAAAGAAACAGGATAGAGCCACTACCTCGTCAACAGCATTCGGTCCAATCTCCCTCATTGTCATGTCATATAACCTCGCCATCCTAAGCTCGGCAGCAAACTCTAACTTCCGAATCAGCGGCATTTTCGCTGCTATCAGATACGATTCGACCTCACGAAGAACGGTCAGCATGCGATATTGCGAAGCCAGAATGCTCATCACCAGAAAGTTGTCCCTAAATCGAAAAAAGAATCTGCAAAAAAAAATTTCCATACGTGAAATGACTGGACAATATCACATACTTGTGGATGACTATCGACCCAAATCGAGCAGTAGCATGTAGCAGAACTTTAACGTCTTCCGGGGACATGTCAGTAACTTCTACAAAGTCCAGACCTGCTTCCTGGAATCGACTCAACGAGCATTTTTGGAGGTTCCTCATCAAAGTTTAATAGAAACTACCTGTTTAACTTTCCAACTCGTGAAGAGAGGGCCGCCAAGTTCAGCTAATACCCGAAGATCAACGTGGAAGTTGTACGGACCACACTGTAGAAGGAAACAGATAAGTTCTAGATTCCACTTTTATAAAATTCTCAGAAGAGTTGCGAGTCCTTGCAAATTTGGGTCAGATCATTCAGATGCATGGTGTTAACAAGGCTATGTTCTTCAGCATCACTTACATGATAAACTACCCTTTAAAGGCAGCACCCGCGGAAATCCTCAACTTTGAGCTGAGGTGAGTGGGTGATAATAGAGACCCAGCACATCACGAAAGTGATACGAACACAAACCATACCGACTTTCCTGCAGAGAAACTGGACTTGCCGTCGTGAACCCGCCTGGCCGGTCCGTAATTTCAACCGATCGATGCGCCAGCCAACGAATCTGCACGCAGGCGCACTATTTGTGGCTTGGCGCAACGTTGCCACCTGTAAATTTGACGCCACTTGCCCAAAATCGCCAAATCGATGCTGTCCATGGCAGCGTGGGATGTTCGCGCGAAAACATTGACGAAATCGATCAATGAAGGCAGAGAGTAGCGTAAACAGCATCGCAAACATGAAATTCCACGATAACGAAGATCAGCTACCGTTTCCCCGTCTCCGTGCTAGGACCCATCTGCGCACGCAGAGCGCCGGCGGACTACTCATCCGCGAATTCAAAGCGTCAAGCCGTTTTCTTGACTTTCTGATGTGTTTCGAGCGATTTCATCATCAGATTTGGGTTAAACACCCCGAAATACCCCCAACTACGTCAAAATCTCAACTTTGAGATTTCAGCTGGTGCTGCCTTTAAGAAATAACACAACTCCTAACCCTCCTAGTATTTCCTTTGTAGCTTAATCCTCATGTAACGACTGGGGAATGATTCTGCAGTGTTGCATTCATAGCTGTGGGTTCTCAATGCAAGTACATCCTTAGCCCAATGATGACCGCGCCTTTTTCGCAATTTCCACATTCCCACAAGTTCTGGCCCCTTTTTCTGTCGCAAAACTTCTTTGAAATTTCCAATATTAATTTTTATAATCACATTAGCTCAGAAATAATACTGCTTTACTATATATGAAAACCGCTTAAAATATCAAGGCTCGATGATCTCTGAAACTAAACTATGCAAAAAAGGCGCGGTTGACCGATGAGCCGCGCGGTCGTCAATGGGTTAAGCTACGTCCAGTACAAAGTTGAAAGGCATCGCCTTACTCACCCGAACCTCGAAATTTCTATAAGCTGATGGACGACTCAGATCCACAGGGGATAAGAGCTGGATCGTCGATGCCATAAGGACCAATGGTCCTCTGCTCGCTGTGTGCTTCTCTAAAACCAACTTACCGGGCTCCCAAAGATCTTTTTTCACCTGAAATTGTTTAAAAGTAGACCGAAGGGCTCATAACATGAAAAATCAGTGGTAAAATCACCTCTATCGTTTCCTCATCAATTGTGAATACATAGTCGACTAAGATGGCACACTCCATAGATTCCAGCGGTAGGATCCGGAGAATGATAGTGATTAAGCCTCCAAGTTCTTGAACCTACAATAGGACTTAAGATTTCGCTTTCACCCATTTGCAAATGGATACCATTATAGAAAAGCCATACAATACCAGTATCCAGATTACATATAACCATTCCCAACCCTCATACTTGAAGTCCAGAAAAGAGGTGAAAAATTCAAAAATGCGAAGTTTTAACCACCTCAAGTTCCAACGTCAATAATTCGAAGGTGCCTTCACATTTCCGCTTCTTCGTGTTGGATCGTATTACTGTAGTGTACTGAGACATACACCTGGAATTATTGTGAATAGGCAAATTAATATTTCAACGGCGTTGGCTCCTTGTATACTGTAAAGGATGTAATCCAAAACCTAACCCGTAAGCTACGGTACATGCTACTAACAGTCACGGTGGGACACACCACCTTTCCCAGATCAGACTTTCCTCCTTATGAGAAGTCCTGAGTGGAAATCCATAGTCAACCAGAATCCACATGGTTCACATTCATAATCAGCCCCTCCTTCATACATTAACGAAAGCTTCTCACAATTCAACTAAAAACTTTATACTGAAAGAACCCAAATCTCAATACGGTCCACTACATTTTAAAACAGGTGAGAACCACAACTGCGACCCGATAGCATCCTGGAGCTTCCCAGAGATACTTCGTCCGATGATCTGAGCATTGTCCCTACCTAGCAAAAAGCACTCCATCACTGAAGACATGATATTTGGTTTTCTGACGAACACATATGAGAATCATACTGACAGATGTTTATGTACAGTTTATACATAGACCAAATAGCGCACAATAATCTTGCTTGTTCTAAGTATATTCAAATGTTCAACATAGGAAGCGTGACAAATCGAAAAAAGCATACTGAGCATTAATGAATCTACGACTATCGAAGAAAACAAAACAAAGGAAAATATACGAAACTTTGAACTGAACTTCGTACTTCTTAGCCTACAAGTGAGGCGAACACATTCTTGACCTACCGGAATTTCAAATCAAGACCTCATCTTAATCTACCGCGCACAGAAGACATTTCTGCATCTAAAACCGAATAACATCTCGCACACAATAACTCAACGGCATGGATATCACGCTAATACAAGAAGGAAAGAACATATATTCTCTGCAAGGAAATGGAACATCACCCGTAATGGGCGCACAGTGTAGGACTCTAGGAAAGAAGCAGATCGTTCGTACTTCATCAGCGTTAGGAACCAGTGCGAACTCATTGCATTCCCACCATGGAGAGCAAATGGATTTAGATCGGCTTGTACAGCAGAGTCGTAACGTACTTCTTACGATACCTGAACACAATTTCATGATAGTGACTAGAAATACAAAAAAAAACTGTTAACAGAAACTTCCAAAAATGCGAAAATTCAATGCAAAATGGAGGAATGATAAATTTAAATTGGTCATGATTATGTTTTATGTGGTGGTCAAAGTCAGAGTTCAAAACACAACATTGAGATATAAGTAGAAAGCTCGCTTGCACAAGAATCCCTGCCGTTGTGGCAAATCAGGGTTTTCTTGATGGTTCTTCTTCACATTTATTGCTAACTATCAGAGAAACCCTATGCTTTCTCCTCGCGGTGAGGATTCCAGTGTACAGTGAAGTACAACTTCGATAATGATTCGTGAATCTCTGGAAAAGCAGCTCAAAGCGTGAGAAAAAAAAGCAATAATATGCATCGAATAGCACAATGCGATTGGAAGAAAAAAATAAAAGTAAGGGACCCCGGACCACTACACCATCAAAAAGAACCCGTGTGGTTTTCTCGCTCCAGGATTTGGCGAATTCAGAAGTTAAGGGGCGTAGAACTTCTACGGCAGAAGTCATATCCTATATTCAAATTTCGCAATCATGTTAGTCATAGGCTGCACAATCCGTTAACAGTGAACGATAGTAACTAAGAACCGTGAACTGTGAGCCGTTGGTTGGTTGTCCCAAACCATCCATCTATAGTCTCGTCTAGACCGCCAAAGCTCCGCAGTCACTCCAATTTGCAAGTGATGCATTCGTAGGTATCGCTTTGCAAGTGTGAAGTAGCACCGCTCCAGCGAAATTTCGCCGAGGTCCTGACGCGAATTCACTCGTATTCCGTCGTTGAAAGTGGCGAAACGTAAAGGGCAGCTTCTACTAGTGCGTGCGACTGGCACAGTCTGACTGTTGCGGAGCGGTGCCTTCGGAAACATCACGAGTGAATCAGGATGATCGTAAGTATGGGCAGTCATTTCACAAGTGATTCATTTGCAATTGTTCACAGATGACACTTAATGACGATGAAGCCGGGGATTTCGCATACTTGAGAGTGCATAGCAGAGCTACCGCGTCTAGCACTGTGATCGCTATCTTGCGCTGCAGTAACGGTTAATCGCAGTTATGTTCATTGCTTGCTCAACCTACTTACAAGACAAAAAACAGTAGACATAATAGGAATGCTTGCTATGACAGTGCGAAAAAAAAAACGAATCCAGTGCGCGTTCTGCAAATTCTTCAACTCCATCGCTCATTGTACAATGGAAGCGAAAATGTGCTTGGATGTTGCCCTCAGAATGATGTTATAAAAGTGAAGATCTCACCGATGAGTTGCGGAAAGCACCATAACACCGTCTTTGATCGACAAAGCGTAAAGATGATTGAGCATCACGTGATTAGGTTCCGGTAGCACATTCGGATCACACTGTACGGGGGTGTCTTTGTTCAGAATGACCTAAAGTATCACTTTGAAGTTCACGCATGTCAAAGTTCCACTAAATGATGGATACCAGGGAAAGTGAAAACACAAAAAAAGAAAAGAGGAAATTCGAACCTGAAGAAGATGCGGTGGAAGAGCTGGAGGATTGTGAGCTTTAGCAAACTCATTTCTATCCGGAATTTCTTGTGAAAATGTGCGAAGCCTCTCAAGTTCCCTGAAAACGCAATGTTCAGAATCGCAACATTAGCTTATTTCATGAGCTACAAATCAAGTTGGAGATACATTAGTACATCAATTGAAAATTTAGCACCAACTATCCAACACCTTTTGCTGCTTTCACACTTCTTCAAAACTAATAGATCCAATGCAGTTTAGTCCCCGATCACAGTTTCCTATTTCTGATAATCAATTCTGTTCAGGGAATGCGCCACACCCTCAACTTCATCGAGATTCATAGAGGTATCGCATGCGTATGTGCCCTATACACTCACTCGCGGGGAGCAACCAATTAACTAAGTCAGCGCTTTCCCCTCCAAGGCTCCCATGCTGCCAATTCACCAACCCAGAGATGGAGAGCTTAGTTACCCCGGACTGACTGCGCGAACAACAGCGGTTTCTTCCCAGTGCGCTAAGCGCGCCACCTACCTTCAACCGCGTACAGGATTTCGAACACCGCTTGCGCAAACCGAAACCATCGTATTGATACCACCTCAACTAAGCATGATAGAGAATAAGTGCGATTATGGAGGTAAAACCCATATTGTAGGCGTCAAAAGGTGAAATTGAAAACTAAAATTCCTAGTACTTACAAACGATACACATGTGCATGTACAAGATGGATAAAGGCACACAATAGGTGATTAGACGAATTTAAAACATCATGGAATTTGTGCGGTAGCCCATCCTGTCCGTAACCCAACATACAGTCAAAACACAAGTTCCATCATTTGTGGTACATTCGCAGAATATGCTACAGAGTTATGGGACAGCGGGTGTTCCTGATTTTCATATCCTTTTACCCCTGATTATTATTTGTTTGTCTTCTTAGAGGTGAACACAGATGTTTATGAGAAATTAAAAAAAAGAATAAATGCAAAACCAACCTATCGTTCGGAGTATCGTGGGATGGCTGATGGTTTGGCGCTCCACGTAAGGCTTCGCCAGCGTTCGATGATGCCAAATCTTTGTCGAGTGCGTCGAAAACCTAAACCTCCTTACGATATTTTTGAAGAGAACCGTTATTGCTTCACACCACTCATTTTTCACGTCATTTATACTCAAGTTGTTTCGAGAGCGCCCTGTCCGCGGCAGCGGCTCTGCTGGATTGGGGCAGGCAGCGCGGTCGGTCAAACAGCTGGCCGCGATCAATCCGTTGTCTTCTGTGAATTTTATCGCTTGTTTTCTCTTATATTGTCCTCTCTCATGTCTTAGAACAACTAAGGGTATAAACAGATGATCAAACTCGTTGAAGAAGCCGGATCGATCGTGGGTCAAGTGTTTGACCGACCGCGCTGCCTGCTCCAATGCCAGCAGAGCCGCTGCCGCGGACAGGGCACTCTCGAAACGACACGACTGTACAGTATATAAACAGAGATACTAGCGTGTAAACACCGCTGGTATTATATTCTGAAGCATCAGGTTCTTACCAGTCAAACCTTTTGCTATATCTCAGTCGCAGATTTGGCTTACAGAATACCGGCTTACAGAATATGAATTTAAGTAGGCCTGTGCCTGTCTCTGTCTCTACCTTTTGCTATATCTCAGTCGCAGATTTGGCTTACAGAATACCGGCTTACAGAATATGAATTTATTAGGTCGTCAAGTATGAAATGTCTGATTTTTTGAGAGGTCAGTTTGACAGTTGGTATCTTCGGGGTTTCTTTAGGTTCACTCTCATCTTTCTTTCCATTATGAAGATAAATTCTCCCTCTCTCAAAATCACCTATTTAAATTCTGACGAACTTAAAGATTTTTGTTAGAGAGGAACTTTTGTGAAACTACTCGAAGACAAAAAATCGTATCATTCCGGAATATGGGTTCCATCACGGAGCCTGTAAAGTGAGGACAACTCGAAATACCCTAGAAATGTTTGGAAAGGGAGTGGCTAATAAAGCGACGGGACACCGATGTTCTGAGAAATTTCTTCCTAGTGATATAAACCTGCAAAGTGAGCGTTGTGATGAACCTGGATTATGATGCGTTGGAAGCTATGGCTTGAGCGGATAGGAGTCAAACTATGCCTGCATATGCAGCAAGGTTTGACGTTCGTAACCCTATATTATTCAGGTGTTCAAGACAATAGGACAAGCTAAAGTGGCTCGATGAACGAATTTTTCACAGTTTGATCCCCGAAAATTGGTGCCATTTTTTGACCATTTTTTGCAAAACTGCGCTGCGTAAACCAGGGCAGCAAGGAGAGGAGTCCACCTGCCATTCGTTGCACTGGCCAAACCTTGCTCTACTTGACCACAACTTCTCCCAAGTATTAGTCCACTTCTTGGTAGAGAAAATTTTCCACTTTCAACATCATGTTGGAAATGCCCTTCGCCACGTTATTGCCGCCTGCTTCCCTGGCTTTTAAGCCGTTAGCGCAACCATGCTACCGGTAAGATGGCAAGGCTGTGCCGGTAGCATAGGGGCATATTTGGATTGCTCGTATCCAATCTTGTTGAAGAAACATTACCCGAAACTGTCTCATTCAAAATCAGACATTTCATACTTGACGACCTAATAAGTAGGCCTGTGCCTGTCTCTGTCTTGGCCAGCTGAATTTCTCGAAAATTTGTTTTCGGACATGTTTATCATAATTGGGACCTAAACCATTTACTCCGCTTCAAATACTGCGTATATTAATTGGTCATCGTCTAATCGCATAACCTTCCGAAACAAAATTTGACAGTGTGTGATAATCAACACCACCTAATGTGATAATCAACACAACAAAGCGTACTTCAAAATCATCCTCATCGATGGACATCACGTTATTTTCACCACCCAAGTTGTTGTTCGTCTTCGGTTGATTGTCGTCAACCACCCATTTGTTGTCCACCATAAATTTATACTCATGATGACCTAAACAAATAAGGCTGTTAAAACCGCGATCAGAAATGCAGCACATACATTTTGTTCACTGAAAACGCTTGGTATGCTATCGACACTCCTTAACACCAATCAATATGCCAACCGCGTCAAACACTGCTCATTTGCATGAGCGTCATTTCGCACCTTTTGATACTGGCATGGCCGACAGAAATCGAACGTGGCACATCCATATTTAAGTTTATAAGGAGTATAAAGAAACTTAAATTAAAATAAAAACTAGAAAAAGACAACTCGCGAAGTATACAGTTCACCTGGCGTCAGTTCAAGAATCGTGCTGAAGTCATTCGCAGATTTCACCAACGGAATTTTCTGGCGCCATCCATCCCATGACCCACAAATGTACACGGAACGTGGTTGACTGAACAAATCAAAGTAAACTTCAAAGCTTTGAAAAACACGAGTAAATTGCAATTGAAATGGATATAGGAGACCGAAACAGACAAATGAAGTAAAATATAAACTGCACGAATAATAGGAGGAAGTTGACGTAAATTCGAAAAATCGTTGAAAAGAAGCGCATTTTCGAAGGAATTATCAAAAAAAAGTGCTTTCTTTTCAAACAAGTAGGAATAGCTCATTGCTTTCATGCCGAAAGTTGTATCCACAGCGAATGAGGAACACTTGTTAGGAATGTATTTGTTTCCAAGAATACCATATGTTCACATAGAAGAGATGCAATTTAGCTCTCTACGTTTTGAGAAAAAAAAAGATAAGAGTATCGAAAGATCCACAACACTCCAAGGAAAAACTGTGAACAGCGCGTTATAGCATGGGTCTAAAAGAGATGAATATCACTGAACAAAGATAAACTAATGGTACCAGACCTCGTTGCAGAGCAATGCCACTTGAATACAACAGGATACTCGTTGGTTTCCCTGAACTGAACGGTCGGAGCTACACCGCCTTCCATGTCGTCATCGCTCTTTGCGATTTTCACCTTAAATGCTCAAAGATAGCAAGCATGGAAAGGCGTGGTTCATTGATAAGCATTTGCTCGATCATCAATTCGGGAAAGAAGACATATGTTCAAGGAGTCGAAATGTTCCGCACCTGTACAGGACAGCCATCTTCAGGATTTGAAATACTCTGAGGATTTCCACTAAATGTACGATGTCGTCCAGGAGTAGTCACGCCTCCTAAATGAGATTTTACAGGTCGACGGTGGTGTTGAGAAACTCGGAACTAACTAATCAGTGATTGAGTATTAGACATTTTTTACGACGTGGAAACTGTACCCAAACAAAACAGAATTCAGGAAATGAATCACGTGAATTCGAGCGTAATCTTACGACAAAAGAAACACTACTTCTCCTTCTGTAATAACTCCTAACACCAAATGAAATCACGTACCTGAGTAACCATCACTGGGACGATCGCGTTTATTGAAACCACCGGGCTGATTGTTACCCATTATCGATCCTGGGAGATGAAAAATCATGAGAAAGCTGTGAACTTTCCGAGTGCAACTGATGAAAGAAAGATGAAATGCTCATAAGACATGTAAAGCTAAACAGAAGTATCGAAAAATAGTGCAGGCACCATAGTACGACAACAGAGACGTATATCCAACCCGAATTATTTGAAAGAGAGGTCGAACAGCAATAAAACTAGCGTTCTAGCGAGCGCTGGAACAACACGTGATCTCTCCCCCCGCAAAAAGAGCGGCGGGGAAAACCGCGAGGGCGGCGACAGTAAGCAGGCGTGAAGAAAAAAATTACTCTGCAATTGCAGACTTTCTTCAGTTACTGTATCTTACTTTGCTCGTTTCGTCGAACCGGGCGATATGGAAAGTGTGTTGGTTTGCTGTTAAGAGCCCAAAGATGAACCAGCAAAATGAATGTATCGGCTATGGCTCTATATCAGGATCTGTGCAGAGGTGAGCGCCGGTCAGCCTGTGTCCCGGTTTTGCCTTTGAGTTGCCCTCTGATTGGAATAAACACTATCCGTATATATTTAATTCGGCTCCTTGGCAAAACGTTGACCTTTGGCAACCGACCGGATCATTGATCAACATCTTAGAGGATCTAACTATAACGGTAGACCATAATACCATAGATGAGAACATAAATTGAGGGCGAGTGCTGTGAAAATCGGTATAGCTCATAAAGTATGGCTCCACAGAACCATACAGTTTGCATACGCGGCGTAACCAACCATCCCTTTCCTCTCTCTTTCGCTGCCATATAGAAAACGTCAATCAGACAGATCTCATCAAAACGAAGTTGTCAAACTACTTGATTCCCATTTTCGCCCTCGAAAAAGATTAAAGGGGGTTTCACACTTTTGCCGCGGCGGCAATCGCCCATGGTTAAGCATAGGCCAGCGACGTCGCCGCAGCAAGGGCCCGGCGGCAACAGCTTGCATACTTTTTTTTGCCGCGGCGACGCTCAGCGACGTCGCTCAGTGACGTCGCCCAGCGACGTGCGGCAATGATTGGTCATTGGGATATTTTGCCGCCCGGCGACAACATTTGCCGCGCAGCCACTTTTGCCACGGTGACGCCGCCGCCGCGGCGGCAAATGTATGAAAGGCACTTAAGAAACGAACATAATCGCAAGCTTCCAGAATGGCTTCCATGGCGCTCTTTTTTCTGCCCTACAACTTGTTCTTTAAAATGTTATATTGTTAAAACATGTTATATGTAAATAGCTGTTGTGTTTGAGTGAAAACGGGTCCGCGTCGAAAGCCCCATCTTTGACATTTAGCCAGGGGGTCGAATTAAATATGTACGGATAGTCTCTACTTCTGATTGGATGATTCTTGTGTAAGGATGAGGCGTTTGGGAGGATAGGCCAGCTGTACTATAGACTACTTCAGGCTCTGACGAAGGCGAGATAGCCGAAACGTAAGCTGGTTGCGAGTATAAAGGTGTATAACAATATTGGCAGAAACAGCTGAAATAAGAAACCACAGCAGTTAATAGTGGGACTTGTTGCATAGACCACCTAATGCAGAGAGACGCAGAAAGTGATAATTGGTTTGCTACTCAGGCACTTTTAGAGGACCGCCCGAGCACCCTAAATTTGACGGCCCGCGTAAGGGATGAAAATTGGAAAGAAATTGGGTGCGCGGGCGGTCAGCTTCTGATAAAAAGCGGACCGGCCGAGCACCCTATATTTGACGGGCCGCGGGCATTTTCGAGAAGCTCGGAATAGCTCCGGTAGTCTCTACGTTCCACTCCAGTGCTTCCTTAGTGTGAAAGCAAGGTAGTACAGTGATATCACATTTGTAATTCAAATTTATTTTACTTTGTTTTGCCGCTCGAAAAATTTCACATGATATTGGATCGATTCACAATTGAAGGGGCCCTTTTCGCAAGTTTCTTCTCTAAATTCTTCGAATTCTCGCACCAAGCAAATTCAGCAGCAAATGCTAACAGCCCAAAGTCAGAAATATTTTCCATCGAATCGAACATCTCCTTCTCCTCGGTCCACATTTTGGCTTGCCACTGAAACGTCCTGTTCAAAATTGATGCAAGTTTTGATTTTAGAAATGAAATATGTAGGGGATGCGCTTACATTATTACTTCTTATGTAAGCCATGAATTGGACCCACACTCTGTGTAAGTGTAATGACTCATTCTTCCCTTAAATAGAATAATTTGAGTGTAGAGGTTGCTTCCTTCTAGGGTTACTCAAGGGTCACAGCGGTCCTTGAATGAGACTCACAATTCATTGGAGCTTGGCAGTCTAATTAGGAAAAATTTAAGATTAAAACTTCTAAATGGAGATTCTAGCAGTTGCACTCTCGTCAAACCTGTAAATCACCAAGAATTGAACATCTTGCAAGTTCTGTCTAAAGTTCAGAACAGCAAAGACTCACACCACATTGGAACAGTAGAAAATTCTGTCCATACATGCGAAGGAGGAGCGAAACTATGATGTAGACGGAACTTGTACGGTTTCAGCGTCTGCATCGATTCAAAAGAAAAGAATGAAACACCAGTGAAGTCTTCGTGGGATGATATTGCTTATCACAGCTGCTCCGCCCACAATTTAGGTAGCTCGGCTGGTCCGCTAGGATAAGGATGGATGCGCGGCTGGTCCGTTAAGATAATAAGGGGTGCGCGGCTGGTCCGTCCAGATAAGGATGGGTCCGCGGCTGGTCCGCGTAGATAAAAAGGGGTGCTCGGGCGGTCCTCAAAGATAATAAGGGGTGCTCGGGCCGTCCTCTAAAAGTGCCTGAGTACTCTGATTTCGCCTGATTATGCGTTCGTGAATCCTAGCCCTGAGCACATTACCATTACTGTTGCGGATTTACGAGACAATCACGACTAACGAACTCGTGTGTGGTAACATACTGACGAATATGTAAGTGCAATAAGTATGTATACACGCCATGCTCAGACAAAAAACCGGACTGAGCGGGGTACCAAATAATGACGGACGGGCTAGCTGCGCACTAAAACCGGGCTGACCGGAGTACCAAGTAATGACTATCGGGCGGAGTGCTCACCGAAACCGGGCTGACCGCTGCACCAAGACTGCCGTAGCGGACCAAGTGCGGTACCGAAAACGCGTGCCGGGCTGACCGCTCATCTCTATCGACCTGACAACCTGCTAAGACACGTCTAGCGGGCAAAAACAAAATTAGAAATTGGCGTCGGCTAAGTTGTGACATTCAACCTCTGCCTTTCTCAATTTTCTTACTCCTCTCTTATCTATTACTCTTATCTTTCACCTCCCTGAGCGGATATGGTCACGAAACTTTTAAATTCCCTCGTGTAATTGCAAATTCCACTCCTCATGTCTCTTTTCTCTGGCTTCAATTGCGAAACGAGAGCATGAACTAAATAATCTATGTATCCGCAATTGTGATTTATTCTTAGTTTGTTATGTTTATCCGCGTCTCCTTAATTGGCATTTACTAACTTTTTGCAGGCATGCAAAGACGAAAGAAGCCTCACCCTCACTATGTGGGCGTTAAAGAGTATGGAAGTGAGTTTTCCGACCGTATCATTCTTCTGTCAAACTAGTAAAACAAGACGCATTATTTGTTAGCACTAATCTACATCCACTTCCTCGTAAACCATTTTTATTCAGAATTATTACAAGAACAGAAGATCAGAAAGGAAATGGCAGGGGAACACCTCCGCCGATTATACAACCGGATCGACGAGGTTGTTGATGTAGAAGAGGGACGCCAAAGAAGGGGTGAGCGTGAACTTGTCGATTATAGGGCAATTTGTATCAAGTTGGTAGTACTTGTCCTCATTAGCTTTTAAAGGCAGTGTCCCCGCTCAGTGTCAGTTTAGAGTATTAGCGCCCTAAACAACCCCTCTATGTAAAATTTGAGAGGATTCTGTGAGATACCGTATCCAGGTTACGCCCACCGTAACCCTGAAAAAACGGGGTTACGGTAGAAAATGGATATCATATTCGTATTCAGCACCTCCAAGAGCCCCCTAGGCGAAGTTTGGGCGGAAATTTTCACTTCGAGATTTTGGGGCAGAACTAGCTGAATAGTGCCAAAGCAGCGTGAGTGGATGTTTCATACTTGTTCGTTTGCAATTGTCATTTCTATTCATCAACTATTTCAGAAGAAAGCGAAAAGAAGGCGTGTCGCTGCAGAAGAAGAAAACGAGGAGGAAAATTACGGACGAATTGCGAAGGACGAGGAATTCGCGACGGCTGAGGATTCCAACGGTTTCTTAAACGTGGAGACATAGAAAATGTAGGCGATAGCCTGTTTATGTATTGTTTTGTTCTTCACTATTATTACTCATTCACCACTTGCTTGTTTTCGGGATTGTGTTTATTGATCTCAACTAGACGGCATACCCGGCTTCGCTCGGGAGTTTGACTACCCCGTGCTTTTCACGCTAATGCGGATAATTTAAAACAAATACATCCATTTGAAGTACCCATCATTTCGATGGTCACCATGTTAAACAATCTCGGTAACCTTTTTCAAAGTTAATGAAACCATTCAGTCGATAATTTCGTGCAAAATACTTGTCATATACGTGTTAGGCATATCGGAGAACCCCATTTGACATGTTTTTACATGTCAAATGGGGTTCTCCAATACTACCCCTAAGGTGAAAAAATCGATGAATCGATACCCTAGCGCAAAATCGTAGCCATATTCGTGCTCAGCGCATTGAAGAACCCTAGTAGACGCGTCCTTGCTCGTCCCCGAGCGAAAGTGGAAAAAATCGATAAAATCAATAAATCGATACCCTAGCCCAAATTGTTTGTCACATTTGTGCTCAGAGTAGTGACTAACCCCAGTAGGCATGTTTCTGCCAGTCTCTAGGCGAAAATATCGAAAAATTAATAAAATCGATATAATCGATAAACTAATCGATAATTCCCAACGTAGAATAGCCTATGACTTCCGCCGGCCCCTCCTGGACCTACATGCAAAATTTGGTCCAGATCGGTTAATTCTCCGCGATTTCTATTCATTACATACATGCATACATACATACATACATACATACATACATACATACATACATACACACACACAAACTTTCACTTTTATATATACAGAAGATGGACTATTTTGTTCACATCCATGAGCTTTTTTTTTGTTCTGGAGTTTTTCCTGTAATTTGTTTGGTGTCTTTCTATTTCGTTGGTGTATTTCACAAGTGTTTTCTTGTTTCATGAGTTTTCTTCTGATGGTTTCTTAGAATTTCTCCCGGTGTGCTAATAAAAACTAGTTCTCCTTTGTTGTTGTCTC
This sequence comes from Ancylostoma ceylanicum, assembly GCA_000688135.1. Classification (NCBI taxonomy): domain Eukaryota; kingdom Metazoa; phylum Nematoda; class Chromadorea; order Rhabditida; family Ancylostomatidae; genus Ancylostoma; species Ancylostoma ceylanicum. The sequence goes on along the minus strand of JARK01001362.1, from coordinate 1,026,178 downwards.
TTATCAATAAGAAATCAATCAATATCAACCAGCGTCATTATGAGCTCAAAAATCCCATTCAGTGCGGACTGACCGATGATCATTACCGGGCTGACCGGCGGCCATTGACGGACTGACCGGCCCCACTTGTCGGGCTGACCGAGGAGATGGCTGCGGTCAGCCCGATAACTGACATCGGTCAGTCAGGTTTTTCGTCTGAGTGGGCAAAGCAGATTTATGTACTTACTTCTGCTCAAACTCATACTTCTTTGAAGGCAGAGGACCACCTCGTTTCTCACTTAGACGATATCAGCATATCCTTGACCTCCTCGACACGCTGATTCCAACAACGTACAGCTTAAGTAACAGAAGTGACAAAAACCTTGTTTTTGCTAGGGTCAAAGTGCCCGCTTTTTGGAGCAGGGGCGGATCCGCTCCAAAAAGCGGGTAATTGGTGCTGGCTGCCCGCCACGGCAGCAACGTCGGGTGAACACGTCCTGTCCTGTCCGATCGATGAGATCAACGGCGATACACGTCTTTGCACGTAAATTTGTTCCAGCAAACTGGTACAAACCCCGTCACGGAAAACGGGGTTTAAAGGCCATACTGGGACATTTCAAGTACATTGCCGGAATCAGCACATCGAGGAGGTTCGGAATAAGTTAATAACTCGAAAACGATATGAGGTGGCCCTCTGCCTTTAAAAAGTAGATCTCAAAGCATCAACTGAACGAGCAATAAACATAGAAAGAGTTGCTGACCAAGGAAGCTGAGAAGGCGATAACCACGGAACCACGGAAAGGAGACTCCGACCCGTTACGCATGCGTCCCGCATGTGCCTGCGCTGCGATGGAGGGGATGACTGGGGATGACACAAGCGTGTTGAACGCATGCACTTAGAAGTTTTCTCGGCTAGGCACAGCTAAGCTTTCTACAATTTTCATTTATTTGTCGATCAATATTTTACAATATTCGGCACCTCAATAGATCAATCCATTCTTTTTTCGTCATCGTTCTTGCAAAGTTTTGGCAATTGCATATTCCAAAAATCTTCTGGAAATCGTTTTGCCAGCGAGCCTTCGGTCGACCGGCTCGACGCGTTAAAGGCAGCAATCCGTATTGGGACAGTCATCACACCAAGCTTGATCACTGATTGAGCATTCACGTATATTGCTCGTAGAAGATTAATCAGTTGTCCGTGCACCCCCAGGGCTGCGTGACAAGACGTATATTCGCTGCTGAGCTCTGATTGGTCGATTCATGTGCGCGTCTCGGCTGCAGCATTCAAAAGTACGAGCAGCGTTGGGAGGAAATACACAAGTTTTCTGAGGTAAGGCGGGATAGATGAATGCCATAGGAGCCGAAAACGTGTGAGGGATGTCCACCGGAGTCATCCAATGTGTCGGTTTTCAAGGAAGAACCTGGCGTACGTCTTGCTAGTTCTTGGAGGACGATCCACAGCGAGTTCACCTCTACTGTCTCAAATGTTCGCTCATAAACAATGAATGCAATGTACAACGGTATTTTATGTTCACTGCTCCGTTCAATAAGTTCGTTAATGACACAAACATGATCAATGGTGGAATAGTTCTTCCGAAATCCAGCCTGTATAGAGGCACTGGGTGAACAGTTCCGTTTTCAGAGGTGTAAGCACTGTACTACCCCATTTCACCATTTGTGCCATGATTCACTGCCGTCCAGGTGTTCTTCCTGCCCTTCAATTTTGAGAAATGCCGGACACTCATATTCGACAGGTGTCAGAGAAATTATTACATTAACTCTCGAGACCGGGGATGTGCGTTATTAACGTAACGAATTAACACATTAACGACAAACGGGCATTTTTAGCGTAACGTAACGAATTAACGATTTAACGAAAACCCCAAAGAGTCCGTTAAAATTAAATTCGTTAGTGGACCAAACAGTGGCCAAAACGCGTGCTTTCCTCGTCCTTATTTCTATCTACCCAACCTTCTCGTGTTATAGAGCAAATTATAAATACCAGCCTGATCGTCCGGCTAACGCCAGACTCCCAGGCTTCTTTTCTTGCTCGCTTCGCTCGTGTTGCCTCTATGTGACATCATCCTTACACCACGCCGATCATTCCACAATTGTCAAAACTCCAGTTTTTCGCAACCTCATGCTTTGTGGCTCCGAAGCTTTGCAACAGTATGGTGTCGTCTTTCAATTTTGTACAGGACCCTGGCTGCAAGCGCTTCTTCACTTTTAGCGCCGGCGCCCCTTTATCACACCTTTGGATCCGATCTCCGGGGGCTTTTCCACTTTTGGACTCCGGCGCACTCATATCACATCGCTGGACCCGTCTCCCCGAGGCGTTTGACTGCATTCATACTAGGCGGCGAGAAATCGGTCGTTACCGACGGTGTTTTTTCGGCGAGCAAAAATACGCTCATCATGTCGGAAATTTTACGCTGTGATGATTAGTGGAGTGGTCGATATTCTCTTATCCGGTGAAAACAAGCCAATACTTCCATATGTAAATGCACGTCCATATCAGCTTTCTCGCATGTGGGTTGGAATTCATTCGCCTCCCCAAACTTAAGGATATGGGGTTGTCCCTTGAGCTCGATAGGTTTTATGTTATTACGAGAGTCACGGGCTTTTTCCCACAGAAACACACCATTCTGACTGACTGCGCTTCAGATCTTCTCATTTAACACATAAGGACTAGCTAACGCCAATACGCGACCTTTGTCATTTGCAAGATATAAAAGGTGTTGAAGTAGTAAGTTGTACGCCGTATTGTCGGTTGCAAGACGATCATGACAATATACACAACACGTATACGCAACGGGTATTAAAGCAAAATTGTGACTATGGGATAGAGCAAAGCGAGAGCTACAAAATAGTACATGAAATGTAATCAATAGTAGTCCAAATCACCGTGAAGTATTGAATTGAAAAAACCGCACGAACTTGTTCCCCAACCCAATATATGCCGAATTTCTTGACAGGTTCATACTCGAAAGAGCGGCACACGTCGTTTTTGAGTAGGGTCTGTTCACGAGATGTTTTACAGCGGATGTAAAGTCGTAGAGGCTTAAAAACAAAACTTTATTCTGGAGCTTGGTCTTGAAAGTATACATGCTGAGTTAGAACTTCGGGGACCAATTGGTCATCCTTTTAGACGGTTGACACTGCAACACGTTAGTGTGTGCTATACCGCAGCAGAGATGGCGGACTCACACAAAATCCATCTCCTCATATTTCCTTTCATACTAATTCACTCCAAGTCACGTGGGATGAGTGGCTTTTTCCCTCGCAAAGTCCTGCACGCTTTCCACTAGGTCTGATTCAACCCACCCTTTCCGGGAGCCTTTGTGCAGGTCAAAATTCTGATCAACTTGTGCGACACTTTGCAAGCTCTCATCTCCGCTCAGAAGTTGTAAGCACCTACGAACTGTTCCCATTTCGGAGAGGTTACCCTACAAAAGCATAATCTTTATTGCGGGGTCGCCTTCCCTGGGAATCGGACGAATTTGAATTCATAAAGCAAAATTTCGTGAAATTGCTGATTGCACATAGCATTGCTTTTATACCTGAAACGCAGCGATGCTGTGACATAGATTAAAGCCAAAAGTGGCACGGATAGTAGATGTTCCAGGCTACCAGCGCACGTGAAAAGGATTGCAGAATATTGCATCAGTAAGAAACAAAACTATGTTAAACAGCGAATTACCACAAACTGCCCCGGAACTTTTGCACGCACCTAATGGTATACTGGTAATCAAATATGAAACGCAATAACTTGGGATTTTTAAAAAAAAAGTCCCCGGTAAATCAAGTAAGGTCACGGAATTTATGCATTAGTGGAAATGACGTTTGAAACTGAAAACCGCCTTGATCGCTCTGCATGGAAAGCCTCAGCAAGTAGATGCTTGCGTCTGACGCGCGGCTAGCGCACGCATCTAGCGTGGGTTGCCCTAAATCCAAATTTTTCTAGCTTTGTTCAGTTCCTCATCTCCTTGTTCGACGACCGCACCTAGCTTACTACATGCTCAGACACTCGAACCGTGCGAGCGCTCTGCAATGACCGTCTGAGCGCTCACCGCCAGTGCGGGTGGTACGGTCTCAGCCATGGGCCCGTGCGAGCGCTCAGCAATAACCGTCCGAGCGCTCTGCAATGACCATCTGAGCGCTCCACATTAGAGCTTGTGGTGCAGTCATTAAAGAGCGCTCGCACGGTCATTGCTGAGTGCTCGTAGGGTTCTGGGGAGCGCCCGTACGATTTGCCACATTTCTGGAGCTGCCTCTCTGGATCCGTTATGTACAAAACGGGAACTACATGCGGCTTGAGAAAGAGAGCAAAACATGAGAGCCCCCCCTCCCCTCCCCCCTCCATCACGCTACAAACGGCCTCACTTAACCGTTTAAGCAGTCTGCGCTGACGGCGAGTGCTCAGACGGTGGTGTTGTCTGGATAGTGTTCCTCCCAGTTCTTCGGCAGAACCTTTTTCTCACAAAATGCCACTGTCTTACGGTAAAACGGATGAACGATGCGCAAAATAAAGCAGTGCTCAATGAGGCTGCCACCGAGCAGTACAGTGGTTTCGGTGACTTCTGACATCGATCTCAAACGACGACACCGTTACCGAGTAGGGTTAGTTGAAAACCCCTCTCCCAACATACTGCAGTAAAGGAAGTGAAGAACCCACCTCCGTCACTACTGCCATCGCCGCTGCCTTCGTTGAGAATCAAAGCACATCCTCCCGATATGCCGCCGATTGCAGAAGTGGAAGGGCATTCCATGTATTCCATTATCATTTCCAAAAACCAGGGTGCTTGCTCGCACGGTCGGCCCTGAGCTCGGAGCGCTCGCACGGTAAGAGGCTCCGCAAACAACTTTATGTGCAGCACTCGCACGGTGAGAAACTCCGCCTGCAAATTAAGGTACAGCGCTCGCACGGTCGGCCCTGAATTCGGAGCGCTCGCACGGTTCGAGCGTCTGAGTGTTTTGAATCACGAGTCAAAATGAAATAATATCACGTTCATCCATCGAAAACACGCGTAGTAAACAACAGTAAGGTACCGATCAGTCAAGCAGGAAGGTTCCTGCTGTGCTGGTATTCATGAACGCGCGGGAGCGGGAAGGGGCGTGGTCTTTACCCGCTGCCGCTGGTTCCCGGCGGGAACATTCCCAGTCACCCGTACGGGTAAATTTTGTTTTCATGAAAGACCAGGGAGCGGGAAGACCGCAAAGCGTGCACTTGTACTCTAATTAGGGGGCGCTTTGGCATATGAAAGGCGCGAAGTCAGGGATTTTGAATGTTTTGAGGGAGAATCCGAGCGGAAACTATCCCTCTCCATATTTTTTCGACGTTGTGTGCAATATAGTTGGATTCTAAGCATCGGTTCGTCATCGAAATACAGTCTAGCCTAGAATTTAGTTTAGATTCGTTTTTTTTAGATTAGACGCGGTAACGCTCTTGATGCATCATATTTCGCAATGTTTCAACGAGTTGTTTCCCAGCATGTTTCCGGATCACACTATTAAACTAATGAATTTTTTTTACCGGCACAAACATAATTGAAAAGGGAAGAAGGGGAACTATCGCACATTTCGCACTTTTGCAAGCGTTATTATGCTTACAAGTTTAGTGAAACAACATTTCCTCTGGATCTAGGGTGTGTCAAAACTTCCAAAATTTTCAAAAATTTATTGAAGACATAGTTGACGGGAAGAGGTTCCCTCGCTCCGATGGCCGGTTAAACGGGAACCTACCCGAGAGCGGAATGAGAAAAGCGTTAGCAGTGAAGTAGCAAAATTACTAAGAAAATCGAACATTGCCCAAGCACTATTGGAAGAAATGAGCTGAGAATGGGAATAGTATTCAATTAGCAATGTGAGACGGAAGACAAAACCCTTTTGAATTCTAGTAAGGCAATATACTGCCTAGATTCACTAATAGAAAGCAAGAATGGTCCAAAAATGTGACGGATTTCCATCGACGGGTAGAGCTTCCCGAGGTCTAGAGGGTCGGGTAAGCGGGAACCTTCCCGTCGACCCGCCGGGTAGGCCGGGAAGGTACCCGCCGGTTTCATGAATACAAACATTTTGCCCGCAAAACTCGTCCACCCGGCGGGAAGGCTAAAACCTTCCCGACGACCTTCATGAATACCAGCCCTGGAAGGCTTTGCCGCGGGAACCTCCGGGAGCGGAATTTCCGTTCCGGTTCTTCGCGCGGAAGCCTTCCTGAGCCGGAACTTTCGTGCATACCACCCCTGGAGGTCCACTAAGCAAACGAACATGACAGAAAGGGGATTAAAACACGTTTATTAAGGGGAAAATGAAAATTTGCACAGTTTTCGTATACAACTCGACACGCTGAGCATCGTGATGTAGTCAGTTTTTTTCCTATAATGGCTGGTTCTCTTGAACACACAAACAGACAAAAAATGCCAACTAAGTAAAGCATAGATATTCACCACGGCCGTGAAAAATGATCTGCACTGAGGCATCTGCAGGACAATATGATTTAATGAGCATCTAAATGCATATGATTTGCCTAAGTTCATACAATGCATATCCAAATTCGTACCCGTGTCTTACTCCTTTCTTTTCTCTTTCTTCTTCTCTTATCCATGTGAAAGTGCAATGTGCTCACGATGGATCCCGAAGATGTGCGATTATGAGGGAAGTGAAAAAATAGTTAATGTGACAATTGTCAGTCCTTTATTTGAAGACGCATACTGTACGACGAATCGAAGGAAAATTCTATCAAAGCAAGTCGAAGAGAACACCACTTGACTTTGACAGCCACAGCCAAGCCGCATTCACGAGGAGTCCCTGCAAGAAGATCCAGATATCTTCCTTCTTTTCTTTTCGGCAGTCCGATGGGGAGGGAGTTTCGATGAATTGGCATCTACTTAAAGAGTTAAACAAATCCTTTGCGCAAATCCATTCTTCTTTGCTGATCATTTGAGTATTGGCGGAGTAATATTGAGACTCTCAAGACTCTTAATATTAAGACTATTATGATTCTTACACATCAAAATGTTGGAATGTAATGGTCTTTCCGCACCAACAACTTCCAGTGAGTGCGAAAGTCTGTGCTCCACAGCCATCTTGATTGCGCCAAGTCTATAATCAAGCTTCCCTATAGAAAACTTGGAAGAACTGCTTTTTTGCACAATAACAAACTTATGAGGGCTCTAAGAACAGGCTCACTGCCTCATCCTCAGTATTGTAACCTTCGCGGTTAGAAGCTCTTCTGATTCTCCCACACTTTTGTGATCTTCAGAGTTTTCATTTGTTATTATAGCCAAGGATTTTATGGCAAACACCAGTCTGGCCGTCCGGCTGACGCCGGACTTCCGGACTTTCCTTGTGCTCGCTTCGCTCGCACGACTTCACCTCGTATTCATTTTAGTGAAACTATGATCATGCCATTTTTCGCTCCGTTTTCCCTAAATGCCTTCCCCCATAAAATGGATTGATCAAAGAGGACTGCTTGCGTCTCTCAGAGCAATTTTATCATTCTCTCGAGTGAGATAGCTAATTATAGCTATACGGTTCAACCTGGAGTGAACACGGGGAATGGTTTATCATTCTTTGCTTGTTGTGATTGATCCATTGATAACAATCGGCTTGAACATATAAAACAGGACGGTGCGGTGTGCTCAGACACAAATGAGGGTAGAACACGCAGGATGGGATGTGATGTGGCCAGGATGGCACGAATGGTATAATAGTCACTGCTAAGGGCGGGCATTTGGTACTTTCTCACTGTATTTAGGCGCTTCAGGTCGATTAGTACAAAGATAGACATGATTGAGAGCATTTTCTCGCTACTCTGCACCGGCTACACCTCTTCTTTATCTGTCGACCCGTCTACAGGCGTTTCCCCACTTTGGGCGCCAGCGTACCCTTATCATATCACTGGACCCGTCTCCCCCACTTCGGGCGCCGGCGTACCCTTATCTTATCACTGGACCCGTCTCCCCCACTTCGGGCGCCGACGTACCCTTATCTTATCACTGGACCCGTCTCCCCTCACTTTGGGCGCCAGCGTACTTTTATCATATCACTGGACCCGTCTCCCCCCACTTCGGGCGCCTCCGCAACCCTCCCACAACAGTGGACCCGTCGCGTAGCGCTATCACCACTCCTGGGCGTCGGCGCACCTCTTTCGCAACAGTGGACCCGTTGTAGAGCTCCAGGCCACGCTCCCTGAATTTCGTTTCACACACAAACACACACAGAGTAAGCGCTTTATTATAAGTCATATGTATCACTGGACCCGTCTCCCCCACTTTGGGCGCCAGCGTACCCTTATCACAACGGTGGACCCGTCTCCCCCCACTTTGGGCGCCATGATTGTGAGGCAATGCAATTCAAAACATAGCTAGAGGCATTTCTTCCATTCGTTTTTTTTTTCACTTGTCTGAGTGATGCTGAGTTTACTTCGGTCGCGGAACAGAAAGTATTATTTCTAAGGGTTTCCATCCACCTGTGTTTCGCACACAGAGTCGGAAGTAAGAAAAATTACGATTTTCTGCATTTTTTTGTTTAATTTGCTGCTCACTTGCTTAGAGGATTAGTGGGAGACCTTGAGAGCTCGCTACAAGTGATGAAATCAAAACATTCACAAATCCCACCCCTAACAAGTTAACGGATTAACGGATTAACGCATTAACGCGCAATGGCCCTTTTTGGCCTAACGTAAAGAATTAAAGGATAACCGAATTTTAAAATTCTTCTAACGCACATCCTTGCACGAGATTCATAGTTGTTCGTAGACGTGTCTGACCAATCAACTAATTTCACCTTTCGATCGACAAATTGTGCCCTTTACGTCCTTTAACTAGAAAAGTTGGTGGTGACCGATCCCATTCCATTTCTTATATTTTCAGGCCTTGCCCAGACTGCACGACTTTCTGAGCAATCTGACAATGATGTAATCGTTTATCTTCACCCAGACTGCACGACTTTCTGAGCAATCTGACAATGATGTAATCGTTTATCTTCTCTTATCCGTCGTCTGCGCATTTCGCAAATATTTGTGAAAGCAAGTTGGTTGAGGGGCGATGAAATTGTTTTCTTCAGTTGATGGCGTTACTTCATGAGTGCAAGTGTTCCACTGAGAAGACAGCTGCGGGACTGAAGCGGGAGGACGACAAGTTCTGCTGCGTTCTTTGTTTATTTGCAGGAGTCCCCATATTCATTCAGGGTGCGATTCAACGTTTTCTCAGACATTCGTGGGATAAGAGCCGAAGCGGAGCGCAGTTCAAGCGGCATGACACTTGCGCTTCAATCCCCGAAGTGGGCGGAGTCCTCGCCCATTCGTGAAGATTACCTCTATCCGGGCACCCACCCACCCCACCACCACCCCACCACCACCGCGGACACTCGTAAATTATAATATTTCAGCAATTTACTTCCACCGAACACCTACCCCACCCCTTGCCCTACACCCCATCGCTTCATCTTGAGACTCGTGAACTCTACTTGCAACCTTGCTTCCCTTTAGTATTCTACTATTCTAGCATGTCGTTACATTGTTTGGAGTTGTTTCCATCGCAAATAGTTCTAGTTTCGTATATCTTCACTCATATGGCTCGTTTGTGTTTTGCCAAGGCATTTCGTTTTTCTTCTCTGCAACTAGTATATATACAACTAGTATACATATTATAAACTAGTATATATGTTATATATATTTCGAACACTTTGCCCTTCTTCCAGCAAACTGACGAGTTTATTAATGTCGGGTGTGCAAACATTGCTGAATGACGTTGACGTGCCTTGCACGTGGTGACATTGGAAGGGTGATGAGTGTATGTAGAAAATCTCCCATGCATGATAAACGTGGATCCATTTTGGATCTTTTTCCTTATTGCTGCAGTTGTGTCACTACTGACCTTAAGTAGATTCGTGTTGAAAATTCGCCAGAAGTGATAGCTTATACCCTACAAACCAAGTGAGAATCATTGCGGAGGCTTCCGTCAAATTGTATCCACATTACTCAAGCTTGTGAAATGTTCTACACATTCATTGTGCTTGTAGCAGCACGAAGTTCAAGCAGCGTCAACGCTGTTGTTCAGAAATATTCACATAACCAACATTGGCTGACAGTGAGTGAAAGAAGGACAGAAGCGTACGAGAGAAAACGACGTGTTCAAAATAGTTGCAAAAGTGTCGAAACGAAAAAAAAACAGAATAAGGAAAAAACTTGACTGGTAGAACACAAACGAACCACACGAGTGAAAACATTTGGGAACAAAAGGATTCAAAACAAATCACCAGTAATAATATTAGGTTGGTGCAAAAATAATGCGCGTTTTCAACCCCTCAATTCCTGACCCCATATCTCGATATAAAATTAATGTTTTTGAACAGGCTTAGAATCATTCAAATCCGCAAACATCTAGCAATAACATGGCTATTTAATGACCACCGTACTCTTCAAACGGGGCCTTCTAGGATCGACGAACGCCAGGAAGTTAATTTTGGCGTCACTTCAGTGCTCAAAGAATTTCTCCTGGACGAAGTCGTCTATATGCTCCAGGAAGTGGTAATCAGTGAGCGAGGGGTTTGCTGATTATAATGTATCAGGTAGAGCTTCTTGGCCCAATTGTTCCAACTTGTGGGGTCTCTGGTGTGCGACATGTGGCTGGACGGTACTGCGTAGGAGTACAGAATCCATTTTATTAAAAGATGCCGGGCTCACACAGTGAGATTTCCGGCTCATTTCGTTAATATGCTAGCAGTGCTTTTTAGCTGTAAGGGGTTCAACGGGCTGCTACAAATGATTTCTGCATAAGACCACAAAAAATTCGTCGTGACCTTAATTTAGTGTTGTTTTGGTTTCTGACAGTGTTTCAGTTCGCTTCCTCTCCCAGTTGTTGAGCAAGGAACTTTATATTGTCGCAGAAGCTCTATTCTTTACCATGCATCCCTGAGCGTTCCAGGATTTGGTCGAAATTTCTTCATTACAAGGGCGCGAAGCAGACCTCTCAGGAAGTTCAATCTGGTACTCGTTCAGATAGCGTCGCACCCAGTCGTCGAGCTTTTCGTCCCCCCATTCTTCTCCAAGGAAAGGGCGGTCTGACGACAATTACCGATGAGGTTCTGAGAAACCGAACATGTTGTTTTGAATAGGTTCTCTTTAATTATTGCCACCACTTGGTGGTCAGGTACCCGAGAAACCTTCACGCGGCCTTTATTAGCTTCGAAGCAGAACTCATCCCTTCGAAAAGATCGACAGCAGCCTCGCGGTAGGTATTCGCTCACACTACCTTGGCCAAAAATACCGTCGCATTCCGAGCAGCTCCTGCTGCGATGCCACAAAGTTTTGGTTCACAGAAGTGAAATCGACAAAAATTCTGTTTTGGCACCTTTCATTCCGAAAACAAAAGTTACGTATAGATGTGAATTTCATTGGAAATGGACAAAGCCATTGGAAAGTCCATGAAATTTGCTACAAGAAGATATACAACTTCTCATATTGTTTATGATGACAACAGGAAATCTAATGCAGCGAAGAGGATGCATCAAAAAACGCGCATTATTTTTGCACCAACCTAATATACTACAGAGATAGAGTACTAATGAACGGTACTATTGTTGTGCAAAATAGAAAACTAGTGAAAAAATCCACTGTCTCTGAGCTAGAAGGAGTACAGGACAGCCGGTTCCTTCAACGCGCGCGCATACGATGGATTTCAATAATGTCAGTCAGGAGGGAAAGAGTGGCTTCTCATTGTATGCACGGATACTCAACTGTCGTCACGTTTGGAACAGACTGTACAAATGGTGACGCAATAGCCGGTCAATTCAATTGATCGATTGCGGTGTCTCCTTAAGGACGCGTCAATACAGGGCGAAAGTAGGGCTTTGCCCATGCCCCGCCTCACAACGCCGCTGACCAATCAGTGGGACGCTTTCACTCGAGCGCGCTAAAGGCAAGTATAGCTGCAATGCGCGCCCCTCAATAGCTCCAGTGCAACCCGAACACACGAATTGCTGCAGGCGCAGCAATTCGTCAGTTTAGGCTGGGGTTGAAAGCGTAGCCTGGTTCGGCTGCCGCTCCAATCCCGCGAATGTCTGAGTCAGGGCAGTTGTCTGAGTTTGCATTTTCATAGATGGTACGATCCAGATAGTGGCGGACATGTGATTTTCTTCCAGTCTTAGTACTGGTTTTTGGCCACTGAAGTGCTTCCTGGAGAAGGCGGTGGTCACTCCCAAACCGCAATAAACTAGTTCTCAGCATATTTATTCACCAGTCTGGCCGTCCGGCTGACGCCGGACTTCCAGACTTCTACTAATGCTCGCTTCGCTCGCATACTTCACAGTGAATGCAAAAAAAAAAAAAAACTGGAAAACTTTCGCGGAATCTCTATATCCCTCTCAAAGTTTCAACGGTCTCCTGAAAATCCCTCAATTCCGCCAGGCCTTCTCTCATCTTCACAAAGTGACGCTCTTTGGCAGGCCTTGGAGGCTGTGAGATGTATCCGATTCAGTGCAAATGGTCACTTGAAATGATCGATGTTTAGCTGGCTGTTGTGGAAACTAAGTGATAAGAGTCTACTGCTGTATGTAAACAGAATGAAGGGGGTGGCTCATTCAGACACGAATGGAATGAACAGGCAGTGGGGAAGGGAATGATGAGCAAGTAGGTGCAGGGGAGGAAGAAAAGCATGTAGGAGAGAAAGCCGCTATGGATATTTGCATAGGATCGGTCCCGTGAATGTGCATTCCTTCATTTTTGCAAACGACTCCACATCTCTGAATCCCGGCATACCCTTTCACACCGTGAAACCCGCTTCAAAGCGTCTCCCCACTTTGGGCGCCGGCGCAGACTTATCGAACCCATCTCCCCCTCCCCCCGCTTTGGGCGCCGGCATACCCTTATTACAGCAGTGGACCCGTCTCCCCCACTTTGGGCGACGGCGCAACCTTATCACAACGGCGGACCCGGCTCTCCTCACTTTAGGCGCCGGAGTACCCTTATCACAGCGGCGAACCCGGCTGCCCTCACTTTAGGGGCCGCCGTACCCTTATCACAGTGGCGGACCCGTCTCCC
>JARK01001362.1:992325-1006340 GCA_000688135.1 Ancylostoma ceylanicum | reverse complement strand
CTTTTCCAGGCTCTGACGAAGGCGACGACGCCGAAACGTTAGCCGGAATAAAGAACTGTGAAAGTCTTGGTTATTCGCTCAAGCTAATTCAACGCAACTGATATTCACTATGCCAAGATTCAAAGAAGGTCGAACATTCACACTGTTACGAGAATAGATATTATCCGAGAGGAGAGGTCGATTAGGTTTTTCTTCCGTGTTCCGTGTGTAGGCTTGGTAGTCAAGATTTTGTTCAGAGTGGGAACGTAGTAGGTCAGCGATCGGTCCGCTTGAATGGGCAGTTCTTGAACTGCAGCCGGAAACGATTTAGAGAGGTCATTGTGGACCTTTTTCATATCATGTTCGAGTCGTTTTTTGTTGGAAGGAAAGGTGGCCGAAGAATTCGGCCACCCTTCCTCTACTTGAGGATTTTGATGCATCGTAGTGTGACATGTTTGCGGGAGACCAGGCTGATACGGTACAGAGAATTGAAACATGTGGGTGTTGGGATCGTTGTCGGAGTACTTTGTCCATATTGGAGGCGTATATCGGTGAAGGCTGCATAATCGAATAGGCAACTCTCCTTTCCGCGGCTGCTTGAGGTATTTGGTAGTGAATACTCTCCATTTGTAGAGTTTGGGAAAAACGAAAACTCACGTCTCTAGAGCTCATTTCCTCTGTCGATGAATGGCCTTATCAGCTGGAGAGCGAGACGAATGTTTTCTCTGCGGCACTTGTCTGGCGATAATATAGACATGACAGCAGCTCGATGCAAAAGCGAACTAGCACGGGAACTGCTTCTTCTTTGAAAGAGAACACTAGTGGTCAGTAAGCTGTTTTTTGTTCTTACTACACATTCGTACTTTCAGGACTGTGATCTACCTACGCCCAGGCAGCCGAACACTGTGCAACCAGCTGTTTAGCCATGTATAAAACGAAGAATAATTATGAAAAGTGAGTCTTAATTTTCCGGGTGGGGTGGGAGAGGGGTGGGGTGGGAGACTGGTGGCGAACATTGGGTTTACATGGAGTTGGGAAATGACAGAGGAGCATCAATACTCTTTGAAAATTGTCATATAAAATGAAATGCTGAGATAGAAACTGGTTCTTAACGTCCATGTCTTCTCAAACTTTGACATCCGAATTCTCGATGACGTGCAAGAAACGTGCGAAATCAACTACTACTTGCAACGGAGGAGCTAGGATACAATTGAACAATTTTTCCAATTTCAGTTCAGTTCCCACCTGAAATAAATTACTGAGAATCTAGTCCAGGACATTCATGCATATGTGAAAATTTTGACACCCCTGAATCCAGAGAAATACAAGATGCTTCCGGAAGCATGATAAGTTCACGATAGCAAACTGAAAACGCTATTTGCAAATATCTAAGGATGCCACCTGAAATGAACGCCGGAGTGGGAACTCATCCCAGAAAAACCGAGTTGTTTTGAATTTGAATACCCGTTTTCAGGAGAAGCCAGTAGCTCACCTCAAAAGCTTGGTTTTTCGAGGAGTGAGCATAATGTGCTTACTCACAGAAAGGATAAACTTACCGCTCAAGTTCATTAAGAAATTCAGAATAAGCCTCTCAATTTGAGAATAAAAATTGAGACCCGTACAGGCAGGGTCCGCTTCGCGCCCCGGCACAGACGCAATATCGAAGTTTTCTTAGATGCGAGGTGCCATGAAAATGCACGAAGATCTGTTTTTTCAATCGGATGCAACATGCTCAGATTGCTTTCGAAACAAGACCGGAATTTCTCTCCAATATTTGGCAGTTTTCAAACTTTTTGTTCGCTTTTTTCAGCTTTCACTGGAAAGCTTTATCAGATACAAGGATGCCATCGTGTTCGGCTCGCGATACTGCGTCGAATGGAAGCTGGATGCAGGATGGATCCTCGCTGTAAACCCCGGAATGCTGGCGAGAATTCTGTAATGAGCATTCTCATTTCTTATTGTCTGCGTCTCTTCCACTCCTGTGTTTCCTCGCCCAGCCGATGAGAATACCCGTTATACCATTCTCATCATTTGGCATTCCGAGCTTCACTGCAAACATCCATCCTGCACACACATACCAGGTGACACAGAATGGTGAGATGAACACGCTGGCAACTTCACCACCGGAAAAGGTTTCCAACGAAACCTGAAAAACACACTCCAAATTTGAAAGTCAACTTTGAAGAGAAAAATTTGGTTTTTTTTTTCTTCGGCTTGATTTCAAAAGGAATCAGGAAAAGTCGCGCACTGTTGGGAAGAGCAAATCTCCCTCTATTTCCTAGAAGCCTCGTATCTGAGACAGATTGACTAATGTGCTTGAGACGGGGCGCCACGGAGTCTCCACTTCCGCGCGTCTGAATTTCCTCAGAAATTTGGCATGCATTTCTGAGAATCCTATGCAATCTATGCAAGAAGTACATTTTTTTTGAAGTCAGAGTGTTGTGCTTACTCACTCACACAGTGGAGTTCTGCGGTCAGATTCTGGATTTTCCTGAAAATAGCCTTTGAAGACTAAAAAAAAAATCATTTTTTCTTGGGTCGATTCTCATTCATGGTTTTGCGCCAGCTTGGATCTCG
The DNA here is from genome assembly GCA_000688135.1 of Ancylostoma ceylanicum. Classification (NCBI taxonomy): domain Eukaryota; kingdom Metazoa; phylum Nematoda; class Chromadorea; order Rhabditida; family Ancylostomatidae; genus Ancylostoma; species Ancylostoma ceylanicum. The sequence continues at coordinate 1,003,784 of JARK01001362.1, read as the reverse complement.
GAATATTCTCCAGTAATACTGTCACTCTGTCACCCCCAGTTAACCATGCTTCCTCAAGATATCTCAGTTTTCAGAAAATTATAGTGTCAAAATCGTGAAAAACATGCATGCTCAGGATGACTTTTCTACTCGGGGTTCCACCTCTGTTGCCACCAATAAATATTTTTCCGTAGTACTTCTCTTACTCCGTCGTGGATAAGCGTAATTTAACAGGTCTCTTGCTTCCTCAAAGAAGTAGGCGGGTCTCTCCTGCGATACACTGCGCAAGCGGTACGCAAGAGATGTGATAGGTGCGATACTCTATAGCTCCGAGTTAGGTTGCAGAGTCCTACGCTCCTCGTCCACACTGGACCCTAGGGCACACCGCCTGAGACAAGCCCAGTTCTCTCGAATGCCAAGCCGACCGCTGGCGGCATCTTATACAGGCAGTACCCCGCCCACTGTGCTGTGATTCTTCGTGATTCTTCACATGGCACGCATGTGACTTTCACAACTCAAGCAGACAATGGTCTTTCACAGCATAGGAAAACAGTACAACAGGACTCACTAAAACAGGTATACAAAAAAGTGCTACTACACCTAACAGTGAGGTGATGAGAGCGAGTGTTCTTTAATGCATACCGTACTCGAGCGGTGTGGTTTCCGGGCCTGCAAAGCCTCACACCCACCACCCACTTCTCTCTCTCTCTCTCTCTCTCTCTCTCTCTCTCTCTCTCTCTCTCTTTCTCTCTCTCTTCCTTGAAAGTCACCTCACCTCATCTTAGCGGTTGACGTGTAACCAACCGTTAGGGATAAAAGAGATGAAGGTTGTTTTTGATGGGTTCCGTTTTGGCCTTGCATTCAACTTGATTCAAAAGTTCTAAATATATCTGTCCGGAAAGGTCATTTTAGTGAAATATTCAAAGGAAAAAGGATCATGTATCCATACCCTGTAATCCAATAAAACTTGTTGTTATCTGTACTCCAATAGAACGTTCTCAATAAAATAGTACTGAACTTTTGTTATTAGGGGAACTGGTGCGAGGTTTAATTATTAGTAATTCATGCATATGTTTGCGTGTTTTCACCATTGTGTGCACAAACTGGAATGAATGGCAATGACTTGAAATTTAATAAAATCTCACAAATGCCCTCTTTGTAAAAGCGGACTCGTAAGTGTGAACATGGGGTGTCCGCAAAAGATATTTAGGGAGCGACAGATGCGTTAAAGGACATACTGCCGCAGTTCACCTTCGGATCCCAGCAGAGCACCAAGAGAGGTGCCTCTCCTGTCTTAAAAATATCAGTCAACTCCAAGCTGACCCTATCGTTCAATTCCAATCTATAATAATTTCGCATGCCAGTTTCTGCTGCCATTTCGATGATCACTATGGCATCTCAACTTGCATGAACTCCTCACCTTCATGAAACGCTTCGCTTTTCTCAACTATTCTCTCACTCTGCGGTTCGAAACCATAGGCTATCTGGTGTTATCACCCTCCGCATGCGATGGAGAAAGGGTCACGAAAACCAGAGATCGGATGCATCATTGGGATTACCCGTGCTCAACTCAGGATTTACCCATCATCAACATATTTGAACTGGTTAATCTCAATGATGCCTCTAAGCCCAAGAATAGGTTCTATTGAATCCTAAACCTCACAGTTCAGCAACTCACTTGCAATGAGTACTACTGTAATGTGACAATCTTCATTTCGTGTTCCATAAACCTCATTCAGATTTCGCGCCAGTGCCGAAATTCAAGCAGAACTGTGTACTGGGATAAAAACTCTGATTGTCATTTTGGCATGCTGTAGCATCGCGGCAGCTAACAATTGCCCCAGTATATCCCCTATAACTATTGAGAATTTCAAAGGATTAAGCTTCGGTAAGCTGTTTCAAAATAAAACGACAGATAAGTTCTGAATCGAAAACATTCCGAGAGTTGTCCTCAGATGGTGCATTAGAATGCTTGAGAAACCGGGATTCAGGATTGGGATCCCTGTTTTTGGACTCATACTTGATGGGTGTATACGTCGCTGTGGGTGCTCGGGCGAAAAAAAAAAACAGATGTCGGCCACTGAGACTGTTTCTCAGTAGAAGAGCTATAATGCCATTCCCATGATATGTGAAATTCCTCCGATACCCTCTGAAGCACGAGGGTCAAGACGTGACATTGTTGTTGTGAATGAATTTTGCCTCTTGCAGTAGCACGAATCAAAGTGGAGTCAGCGAAGGCATGGGGGAACCAGCATGAGGACCATGCTGCCTACCAAGTGAAGTATGAGAAGTTCTACAAGGTGAGCGAATTCTGTTCACTTGTAAACTGCACCGATGTGGTTCAGTTTCGACCATTTCGTGTTTCGCATTTCTGATCATGAGTATTTTGCTCCGCTCTGCGCCGAAGTATCACTTATTTAGGAATTTCGAGGAACTTCCTCAATCCTCGGAACACGTGTGAGGGACTACTACATTCCTAATCCTATAACGATAACGAGTCCAGCAAATAATCGTTGTAGGGTTACACTTGAGGTTGGACAACTCTACGTCGTGGGTAAGTGTAATGAAGCAGTCATGTGAACAGCGCTTTCTTGAAACTATCGTTCAGGTTGCGCCAGAGAGTGCAGTTTCGTGAGGCCATACACTGCTCTCACAAGCGACGAGAAAAAACTACTGGGAGTGAACTGAAGTTAGACACTGCTACCTTTTGAGAGGATTCAGTTTTCGAATCACAAGTAAATAAGTTCCGCCTTGCTCTGACGTTGTTCGCAAATGCAGCATCATTTCACTTCGAACCTGCGAGAAAAGTCAGAACCAGAACCACGAAACTCATGTTACTATTGGAGAGTGCGTTGTTAGTGCTGATGAGAAAGACTTACCTCGAACGTGGATCAAAGCTGTATATCGTCTAAGCATATCTATGCATTCAATCACTAAGCATTCACGAACGCGTTGCACCCAGGATGTGCTTTCACTACTGGACAATTCGAGCTTGTGAAAAAATGGAATGCAAAGCCACGAACGCGAGCGTCCAACCTGGGTCTGACATACATCAGAATTGCGACAGGATCTGATCATCTGTAAATGGAAATTTTAGTTGCTTTGATTTCACTGATTGCAAATCACTCCGTTCTTCCCTCGTGGGCTGGCGCGTTCCAGTGGTAATTAGGTGTTGCTCTTCCTGCAGGTGATAAGTCATCTACGCGCACTTACCATCCGGGCGCGCGGCGTCAGGCCCTTGTGCCTTTTTGAGCTTAGGAATGGAGAACCAATTGTGATTTTCCTGATTCCCATTATTTGTTTTGAATATTATGGACTACCAGAGTCCTTTACGGACTATCAACGATGGACATCTCTTTTCGGGAAAGAGTGGGACCTGTAGGGTGTCCCACCGCGGGCTTACGCGTGCAGGTGGCAAGTGTTCGATAATCAAAGATATTCTAGAGGGAAACCGGTAAATAGATGAAATTTAAATTTCTTGTATAGCAATGAATCTAAAAGACACCAGAATATCCGTAGCAGTGGTTTGTATAGCAGGAGAATCTGTACTAGAGGTGAAGCTAGAGTTTTCCCCTGCACACGGTAGAATGCTTCCACCTTTTACTAGTTCATCTCCAATACGACTTGTGTGAATGAGAAGCCTATTGGTAGATTATTTCCAGCTGGCAATTTTCGAAAGAATGAAAGCTTCCAGCTGCCACTTCTTGAAAGACTGAATAGGGCATTGAACTAATCTCACAATTAGTTTTCAGTGAATGACTGCGACATAAAAAAACGACTATATACCGAGAGGTCAAAAGTAGTCTGCTTATAGAACTAAAGAGATGTCGTCATAGGTTCTTGTGAGTTCAAGCGAAACGCTGGTCTATCATTTAAAGTCCTTTTCTGATAATGTCCTTGTGTCCTTTTCAGCTCTGAACCTCAGGCGTAGTATCAGTTGAGCGATTTGTGTTTATATTTCATGACATCTGAACGACTCAGGCATTCATTAGTTTTCGATATGCTTCCAATTGTATACAAATCGTTTCGAACTACTGAGATACTCGGCTGTTCTCTCACAAAGCTGTTGTGGTTCAGCGAACCTGCAGAAAAATTGGAAAACTTAACCATCGTTTTTGATGATGGCTCAATGACGATGACGACTCTCGTAACGTGCGATCGAGAAAAAAGCGGTCTATGATTTCTCCTATCTACGAAAATATAATATTTGGGTGAATCGTGTGAAGACAGCTCATCATTGGTTCCTTATCGAAGTGACGTTGAAGCTAGCGGGACGTTGCGTCTTGCTGAACTACTTGCTATGCGCTAGACTCTTTGTTCACTCAAGCCTTCTAGCAAGAATGCGTATACATGAAGAATACTGTTGTGGAAACTGTATTAAAAAATAATCCTGAAAACATCCGTTAGCGACTGCTCGAAGCTAGTTGACGCGCCAGATAGGAGATGCGGTGCGCCACGCACTGAAGAGGTGTGATTGTGATTGATGTTCCATGTAGGTTCTACATAGTTGTCTCAACGTCATCACAATCGCAGTGCGATACTCTATCCCACGTGCTGTTGAGAGCTGTATTTCTCATTGTTTTGCTTGGGAAATGAGAGGTGGATCTGAGCACTTGGCAGCCTCAAAAATCGGAAGATTTGCATTGAAGTTTCTTATGCCGTCTTTCACTTTTTCGTGGGTTTTTTTTTGTGGGAAATGTTTGAATCCAACACTATTCAGCATTAACGCAGCACAAATTCAGCACTGCAACTAAATGAGAGTTAACCTGACGAAAAACATGTCACTAGTGCAGAAAAACGAGCTAGCAAACGATGTATAATAAATGATACCCTTTGCTCCAATCAGTGTTTAATACACCCAGACTAAAGCTGACTTTCTGACTTTTTGAGAACTAAAGTCATTCCAAGAAACCCTCGAAAAAAAAAACGGCGTCAGATCAAAAGAGCGGGCCATTGATCCATTGTTTCCACCACACTTTTCCTCCTCGTGCTTCTCCGTCATATATTCAGAAAATCTTTCTGTAGCTTTTTCTATCAGCAATAATGGCCATAATTAGTGTGCATTCACATATTTACATGAATACAAAAATTTGCCCGGAAATTGTGCATTCACATATTTACATGAATACAAAAATTTGCCCGGAATCCACCCTTCAATAAAGCATTTCTCAGAACATGCGAAGCCAATAGTTCTACAATTTGCGATAATTCAATAAGCCAGCAGTAGTACAACCACAGTTGCATCCAGTAATTTGAAATCTGCACTCTCTATTGGGCTTGTCAGCCACATTTCTCTTCCGAGACCTGGCTTTTTATTGGAAAATGAGCTGACGGATTCCTGACTCTTCTTATTCATCTAACATCCTCCCCGTCAGAGCGATTTCTTCACAAGCAAGCATTTGCCAAACACGACCAGTGTCGGTGCAGTGGTCCTAGCTGCTGGTAGAGTTTATACTATTTGCAGCATCACCGTTATGTGCAGTTGCCGAGAATAGTAATAAAGTCTTTGGTAATTTCCGGGAGAACTTGTGCACCATCTCAGTATTTATAATAATTAGAAAGAAGCATCATGCGCGCACCACTATCAACATGTACTTCCTCTAACGGTTCAGATCAAAGAGTTCAAAAATCGTAGCACCTTCGTAATTTGATAACACGGCCGTATAAGAAATTTGAGCTAGATGTTTCTCAAGCAATTATATTGAATGTCTCATACCTTTTCCGAGGCATAAGGAAGTAGAAAGTAGGCTAGAAGAACTACGATGTACATATTATTATAGTTACCTAGAAGAATGAGCACTAGCATTATAGGAAGTATGAATATTCAGCGAATATGTACGTGTACTTGTAAAACTTTAAGTACTATCCAGAAGATTAAGGTGAATGCTACTAAAAGATTCGTACTTATCTACGACTGAGCTATAGCAGTGCCATGGTGACAGCTCGGCTTCCACGTGAACGTTTAGAATTTCTTTTGAATAGCTAAAAATAATGGCAGTTTGCAGTACGCTGTTGTCGAGAAAATCATTCATTTCATTCGTGAGAGACATTTATTCTCTGATGTTGAATGGCAATACATTTGGCGAGGTTTGTTTGGCAACCTCGCAGACGAGCTTGCAAACTAGCCAGGCAAACGAACCCCGTCAAATGTATCGCCAAACAAGAAGTCCCGTAAAATGTATTGCCAAACAAGAAGTCCCGTAAACTGTCTTGCCAAACACACTCTTGCCATTTGTATCGCCAAACACCCGTAAACTGTCTTGCCAAACACATTGTCTTGCCATTTGTATCGCCAAACACCCGTAAAATGTATCGCCACACAAACCTTGCCTTTTGTATCGCCAAACACCCGTAAACTGTCTTGCCAAACACACTGTCTTGCCATTTGTATCGCCAAACAGGCTCTTCACTCATTCTCCCGTGAAATGTATTGCCAAGCAAAATTTTCTCCCGTAAACTGTCTTGCCAAACACGAAGTCCCGTAAAATGTATTGCCATTCAACATCAGAGTTCTTACCATCACATCAGGAAGAATCATAAGTGTTAGAAACTTCTCTTTTTTTCTCATACTTACTGGTGACGGAAAAATAATCAAATTAGGCATACAGTTAAGCGTATCGCATCTCAAGAAATTTGCTTTAATTTCAATTTTGAAACTTGGCCATCCTCACTCTCGGGCACTTTTCTTCTAAACTAAACTGCGCAAGACGTTTACTCAATTAGACCAACGAGTGAGGGATATCCTAATCGTATCCCAGTACAAGGAAATCTTTCATTACCGCGTACAGGGAAGGTCAATCACGATTGCTACTCCCGCGAACTTGCGCGCCGCACGGCCTACGCGGTCGAGCGCTGTGGACGTTGGGTTTCCTGTACAGTCCTTGAAGAAAAGATAGATGGATTGTATGAGCGATTTCATAGAGATGCGGCTGTAGAGTAGCGACGAAACCTACTCGACCTTCTCACTTATAGCATGCTCTCTCCGCATCCTTCGTCCAGGTCCTGCCGCGATTCTGCAAGCACGAATTCCGTCTATCTTTTCGAGAAGGGCTGCACTTCGATTTCTCCTAAGCCTCACCTCATATTATGAAGCGCAAGTGTTCTGGCACAAATCAGCAAACGTATGTATGTATGTACGCTGAAGAGCATCATATCCGGTTGATGCTGGTAATTGCTTTCGACTTCCAAGTGCTTCCTGCTGTGGCGGACTAGCGCTTTCTGGATAGGAGACTGTACTGAGTAACCTTATATGTTTGGGTGTGCAAATTGTGATCGAATTTGCGGTCTTTCTTATTGCACGTCAAGAGATAAACTTATGAGAGACGGCGCATTATGAAAAAATATGAGTGCAGCAGTGCAGGCGCTCCGACCGATACGGCGCTTCACTAAAGAGATCACTGTCTATCTTGAACATCCGTCGATCTTTTAGTGTAAGTGTTGGTATTCAATGTTGAAATTCAGTATCTTTCCTGTTTTTTTTGTGTCCAGGTTCGATTGCATCATTTAATACTGATGTTTAGCGCGTTTTTGTCATGTATAGAAATACACACATGTATCTGACATCGATGTTGAGTATCATGTTAAACATCGCAATTTCTCTTCCGCTTACATGCTGGATACGCGATTCCTTATCGGGCTGACAGTCATGCGGAAATGTTCAGCAACGCTGAAGAATAGAAACAACTACACATCGATAATAAGTTTGAATGAGAATTGTCCGTCCAGAAACGTACAGTCTACGATTGCGGCAGCTGCACCACACAGCATCTTGTGGCGGATTCAATAGGAATGTAGCCATCCTCCCCATCTTCAGAAAAGTTGTATTCTATCCGTTTGAGAGAAGTGAATGAGAAGTTTCTGGGTTTCCAGCATAATATCTTTCACTGTTCACGGAGAATTTCCGATTAGAAGATTAAGATAAGGATTAACGCTTATTTTTTATATGAGATTTCTATCGATAACGTACATCACAACAAAACGAGCTTGCAAAATGGATACATCGAGAAATAATACATAGCTAACGTTAATATTCGAGAGGGGAGAGAGAAGGGATGGCGGTCATGGCAGTGAAGAGCAGCGGCTGCTCAACGCCGCAATCAAGAGAGAATGGAGGTTCCAGACACCAGGTTAGTAGGTCCACTGCGGGGCACAATTCTGATTCGAACATTATAGATTTCATGTGTGTTTGTCGGTTGGATCGTAGGATATAAGCGATGACCAACAAACACACAGACAGATGACTTTTACTATACATGTAGTTCTCTTGTTCATTTCAATGTGTGCAGACCCAATTTGTTCCATCACAGATGACCGTCACCCCTTCTTCTGGAGTTTTCGCGCGTGAGGGTTTCAAGAGCATTTGACATTGTATGTGGCGGCAGCTGTTGGTCTTCAAATCACTGTCATATAAAAAGAACCCAACCCAACATAAAAAGAACCCAACCAGTCGACTAGATTAACGTTTCGATACTGCGCAAAGAGCTCATCATCATGAAAATATTAAGAGTCTTAAGGCGCCAAGATTTTAAATTTGTCAGAAATTAGGAAGTTGTCGAGCCTTTCTAAATTTTTAAGTTCGAGAATGCCTAAATTCACTAGGGTGGAGAAAAACCCCCAAGCCTTGTCCTGCTCTGGCTTTGTTCACGTTATTGTATACATCATTACTTGGACTAATACATGGACTAATACAACATACATTTACCTGAAATTCAATCATCCAGATATTGATATATAATAGTTTTTTTCATTGCATAAACTATTTATTACATATTAAATAAATTTTTATTACATATTTTCTACCGCTTCCTCTAGTTTTTCAATTACATCCTATTGAATCTTGCCCATAAATCCGTTACACTTGCGGAATACTGTATATCTGTACAGTTTATTTATTAGGTCTCTTATTACGTGTACTACTTACTTCAATTTACAACAATTTCTCTTCTTGTTGCATACATCACTCATTCTGTTTTGTGTGTTTGTTTGGAACTGCACAACACAATGTGTTTTTGTGGCTGCTGCGATGTACATATGATACGTACTCGGTAACACGCGTTCGCTAAATGCATTAAACATGGACTACTGATATAAACCACAATCAGTTGGGCCCCGAAGAAAGGTTTGTTGGCCATTTGGGGCACTTCGCGTACATCGTTGGAATCAGAGGTGGTCGAGGTGGTCCAGAATCTGCTCGCGTCGCAGTAGGATCAAAACCGAAATGAGATGAGACACAGCTTTTGAGTTCAACATGATGAAAAAGACGATCGCACGTCGTGTAAACAACTGGCTGTGCAGTCTACACTCAGCATATTGAATCATAACATTTTTCAAAATTGATGTTACGACCTCCTTTCTCTTCAGGACCTAAATTCGATGTATGGTACTTCATTTTCGAATAACCTTCCTCTGATTCTGAGAATAGAGGTACCACCTCAGGGAATTCCAGAGGCAAAGCTCGGTTAGCTAGAGCAAGTTTTTCGGGCAAAAGAGATGAACGAGGGATCATAGCGGGCGAATCGCGCAGGGTAATTGACGTGTTGAGAGCCAGTAGAGAGTGCAGCTCATTTACCGTACTGCGGAGAGAAATGATCGAGCTGATACACTAACTCCGCCGTTCTGCTGACTCAGGCATTCAGGCGTTTGGAGCGCCGACGATCCCGTCCACTTTCAGCCGATGCAGGCTTCCAGCAAGTAGTCCTGGCTGAAGCAGGAACACTTGCAGGAGATGCGGATTGAACAGCAAAACCTGCTGTGAGTGACGCAGGACTAATACATGTATTCCTGCAGCCTGTTTTTTCTCCATTTTCACGTGGTAACCGAGGTGTAAGCCAGTAGACGGCTTTGGAAACTTGAAGTCTTGCTTCCGCTACGGCGTAGAGCAGACGAGCCCTACGGGACTTGTCTGGCGAACTGAGACACGGTTGAAACTGTGGCCCAGTGTAACGACTGGCCAGACGAGATGCGTGGAATGCGGTCGCGTGCCGGTGCGGTGCGGGCGGGTAAATCCGTCTGGCCACAACTCACTCGCCGACTGCTGGCTCTGGAAACGCATACGCAACCGGGTAACTCACTTTTGTACATAGTATTTTTGTAGCCATCGGTTGCTGTACGGATCCGTTGCGTTTTTATCCTACATGAAATGTTTGCGAATGGTGCTGTCCTTGAGCTTCATGACACGCGAGTAGTTGAGGAATGAGAGAAGCTCGAAGATGTTGATCGTAATTCTTTATTGTTGCGACGTTTCGGGACTGCAATCCCTTCATCAGGCACTGAACTATGCATGTCATCATGAACACACAACTTAACGAATAGGTACAAATAGGTACAACGTACAGTGTTAGTATGTGGTCGCGCTAACAGACGACGGTGGGTGGTGTCACCAGTGGCCGATGCAGCTTAGAATGAACCTGCCTTGTTGAGATGGGTCGGTCTGTGTTTATCCATTTATTTATCCACTTATCGAAATCAGTTGCATGGCCGCTGCCATTTCTTCTTTACTGTTGATGGCCGGTGTTCTTCTTCTTATTTCGAGCGCCTCACGTATTTTTCTCTCTAGCGGGTCGCGCATGTTTCTATGCAGCACGCTTACATCCAATTTAGGAGGTCTCTCCATAGTGTGGCGTAATGTTCGATGTCGTGAAAAAGCATTGCGAGTATATGAAGCTGGCTGCGTCAGAGCTCTTCGATGTTCGTCAATCCTTTCGAAGAGAGGTCGACTTGTTTCTCCGATGTACGTCTCGAAACATGCCATGCATTTAACCTCGTACACAGTGTTCTTCAAACCGCAAATCTGAGTTTCCGTGCAAATACTGCAGTGCTCTCGTACGCACACGCTTTCGTATTGTCTTGATGACGTTAGTAACTCTTTCAAGCTTCGTGGTGGACGGAAAATAAGTCTTGCTGGTATCTTTGAGTTCCTCACAGCACAATTGATGCGATTTGCCAGTCTTTCATCAACGTATGGCATGACCATGACAGCACCATGTAGTGAGTGATGCGGTTTCCAACAATAAGACGGCTCGTAGCGGTATCCGTTCTCTCGCAAGATGTCTTCTGCCCTACGTATGGTCGTTGTCGAGTCATGTGTGGTGGTTTCCTGCGCGATTCTCATGTTCTTCATGCAATAAGGATGACAACTCCTCGAGTGAACAAGCACATTTGCAGAAGCGGGTTCCTTGTACCAAATGCTTTCAACTTTCCCACTTCTGATTCGTACCTTTGTGTTCAAGAAAGGTAGGAAGTTGTCCTCTCCAGGATCCTCTACAGTGAAAGTTATGTTGTCATTTGCACTGTTCAGGTTCTGCAGTGTTTTTCTCAATGAGCATCGTGACCGTGCAACGATGAATATGTCGTCAATGTACCTTTTATAGTATATTATTCCTCTTCTCAAAGCATAGGTGGAATAGTCTTGCAAATGGGTCTTCCAAAGTGATGGTTGTCCGTGGAAATCGGGGTCGAAAAGTGAAGGTGGTCAGCCCCAG
>JARK01001362.1:963885-991061 GCA_000688135.1 Ancylostoma ceylanicum | reverse complement strand
CATGGCCAGGCGAGAGAGTGCGATGAGGGCAGAGACGCAGAGCCGCCCGTGGAGCACGCCCGTTATGAGATACTCCACGAACGGTCGGCAGGGCTTCCGACACAAAACGGTGCCCCGAGCCGTATAGGGATCGACGCAGAATTGCGGGCTGAGTAAGGAGACAACCGCGTCCTCTCCAGGATCCTCTACAGTGAAAGTTATGTTGTCATTTCCACTGTTCAGGTTCTGCAGTGTTTTTCTCAATGAGCATCGTGACCGTGCAACGATGAATATGTCGTCAATGTACCTTTTATAGTATATTATTCCTCTTCTCAAAGCTCGCTTTTCAATGCTGTCTAGGAAAATGATGGCAAGTAGTGGAGCTATTCTACTCCCCATTGCGAGTCCGCGAATTTGTCGGTACACGATGTTGTTGAATCTAAAGATATTTTGCTTGAGAACGACTGTTAGAAGCTTCCTTATTTCTGATAACGTCAGGCCGTACAATCTTATTTCCTTTTCGTGTTCGTGGAGAAGCGTGAGACATGCGTCCACAGCTAGATTGCTATCCACGTTTGTGTAGAGGCTAACCACATCAAAACTCTGATAATGCAGGTTTGGAGCATTGGAAAAGTCACATAGGGCAAGACTTTCTCTGAACTGTTTCGTGTTCCGGAGGTGGGCGTCAACATAAACAAGAAGGGGCGAGAGTATCTTCGTCAGAAACCAGCTTAGTTTGTCTGCAGGCCCATCGCAGGACGATATTATTGGTCTTGTTCTTATTTCATCCATTGATAAACTGTTTATATCAAATTGAGGTGGTAGCTTATGTGTCTTCACTAATTGGTAAAACGTTGGTATAGATGGGTGGTTCGTCCTCAATCGCACCAAGGTTTGCTTTTCCAAACCGGGGGATAGAACTTCTCGTGTCACTTGGCTTAGTTCCTTGAATGCAGCTTGGAATTCATTCATGTCTTAGCGCAAATATGTGGAGCTATCGTTCAGAGTGATTGTTGCCAGCTGTTTATCCATTTCCTTATCGATCACTACAAATGCATCACTTTTATCTCCGATACTGAAACGTAGAGATTTCCTCAATCGCAATGCGTCAGTCAAACCACGTCGTTCTGTTGTTGTCATATTGTCTCTGTGGGGATTCATTTGCACTGCACGGAACATGCGTATGAGGTCAAGTTCCAGTGCCAGTAGATTGGGTGCCCATTGAGGCTTCTGCTTGGGCGCCCTAATAGCATTTGTTGGAAAAGGCATTCTTGATCTCAGTGCCTCCTCTGCATTTTGAGCTCCGCTACCTATCTGTTCTCTCCACATCTGACGGTATGCAAAGCGATGTAATCCTGTCAACATTTCTACTAAAACATCGTCGGTCAATCGAGGCGCAGGACAAAATGTTGGGCCTAGGTTTTTTTTTCCCGAAGGTGTCTGACAATTCGCCAATGATCTGAATTTAGCATCTGCCAGCATTGCTTTGAGATCCTTCGACGAACAGCCTGTCTTAAAGGCAGCACCCACGGAAATTTTCATGTTCGAGGTTTTGATTGCTTTGGATACTTAGCAATGGTGCCAACAAATATACGAAAGTTGCATCGTCGTAGGCATCAGCAATCTCAAGATGAAGAGAGATTAAGTTTGTGCTGGCGATCAATTAGGATGAGTTATAGTATGATATGAATGGGTGTCTTTGTTTACAATCACTTTCTTCCATTATGATAAACTTGCTTTCATTCCCATCTCACTCCGGTTTAAGCCCGGGCAACTCGGCCATCTTCTGCAAACGGGCTGAAGTGGTGGCGACGAGAACCGTCTTTCTAGTAGGATTTGTCAAAGTTGGCCACTGCGTATTTCTTCACTGTAGTGCTAAACCTAGGAATTCAGAAAAATCTGTGAAGGCAAAATTTCCGTGGGTGCTGCCTTTAAGTGCCGCAGTTGATAAATGAAAAATGATCGTTGCTGTTTTTGCTCAGCTATAGCGACACTCAGGAGGTTGGATTCCAAGCTTTTTACCAGGCGACGAGTTTCATGATTGCAACATTGACGGAAGGCAAATGTATTGTTTTGGATGAACCGCGGTACCAGACCATGAGCTTTGCAATTTGGAGAAAGGCGATGGACTCCAAAGCAATGCTGGCAGATGCTAAATTCAGATCATTGGCGAATTGTCAGACACCTTCGGGAAACAATACGAAATAAGCTTGCAAAAAAAGTTGGAAATCCTTCGAAATGAAAAATCTGCTGCACCAGCATTCATATTACCGAATGCGATACCACCGAAACGATGTACTGTACTAACGAAAACACCAATACCTTCGGAAGTTGAAGCAACCTTGAACCTAGGCCCAACATTTTGTCCTGCGCCTCGATTGACCGACGATGTTTTAGTAGAAATGTTGACAGGATTACATCGCTTTGCATACCGTCAGATGTGGAGAGAACAGATAGGTAGCGGAGCTCAAAATGCAGAGGAGGCACTGAGATCAAGAATGCCTTTTCCAACAAATGCTATTAGGGCGCCCAAGCAGAAGCCTCAATGGGCACCCAATCTACTGGCACTGGAACTTGACCTCATACGCATGTTCCGTGCAGTGCAAATGAATCCCCACAGAGACAATATGACAACAACAGAACGACGTGGTTTGACTGACGCATTGCGATTGAGGAAATCTCTACGTTTCAGTATCGGAGATAAAAGTGATGCATTTGTAGTGATCGATAAGGAAATGGATAAACAGCTGGCAACAATCACTCTGAACGATAGCTCCACATATTTGCGCTAAGACATGAATGAATTCCAAGCTGCATTCAAGGAACTAAGCCAAGTGACACGAGAAGTTCTATCCCCCGGTTTGGAAAAGCAAACCTTGGTGCGATTGAGGACGAACCACCCATCTATACCAACGTTTTACCAATTAGTGAAGACACATAAGCTACCACCTCAATTTGATATAAACAGTTTATCAATGGATGAAATAAGAACAAGACCAATAATATCGTCCTGCGATGGGCCTGCAGACAAACTAAGCTGGTTTCTGACGAAGATACTCTCGCCCCTTCTTGTTTATGTTGACGCCCACCTCCGGAACACGAAACAGTTCAGAGAAAGTCTTGCCCTATGTGACTTTTCCAATGCTCCAAACCTGCATTATCAGAGTTTTGATGTGGTTAGCCTCTACACAAACGTGGATAGCAATCTAGCTGTGGACGCATGTCTCACGCTTCTCCACGAACACGAAAAGGAAATAAGATTGTACGGCCTGACGTTATCAGAAATAAGGAAGCTTCTAACAGTCGTTCTCAAGCAAAATATCTTTAGATTCAACAACATCGTGTACCGACAAATTCGCGGACTCGCAATGGGGAGTAGAATAGCTCCACTACTTGCCATCATTTTCCTAGACAGCATTGAAAAGCGAGCTTTGAGAAGAGGAATAATATACTATAAAAGGTACATTGACGACATATTCATCGTTGCACGGTCACGATGCTCATTGAGAAAAACACTGCAGAACCTGAACAGTGCAAATGACAACATAACTTTCACTGTAGAGGATCCTGGAGAGGACAACTTCCTACCTTTCTTGAACACAAAGGTACGAATCAGAAGTGGGAAAGTTGAAAGCATTTGGTACAAGGAACCCGCTTCTGCAAATGTGCTTGTTCACTCGAGGAGTTGTCATCCTTATTGCATGAAGAACATGAGAATCGCGCAGGAAACCACCACACATGACTCGACAACGACCATACGTAGGGCAGAAGACATCTTGCGAGAGAACGGATACCGCTACGAGCCGTCTTATTGTTGGAAACCGCATCACTCACTACATGGTGCTGTCATGGTCATGCCATACGTTGATGAAAGACTGGCAAATCGCATCAATTGTGCTGTGAGGAACTCAAAGATACCAGCAAGACTTATTTTCCGTCCACCACGAAGCTTGAAAGAGTTACTAACGTCATCAAGACAATACGAAAGCGTGTGCGTACGAGAGCACTGCAGTATTTGCACGGAAACTCAGATTTGCGGTTTGAAGAACACTGTGTACGAGGTTAAATGCATGGCATGTTTCGAGACGTACATCGGAGAAACAAGTCGACCTCTCTTCGAAAGGATTGACGAACATCGAAGAGCTCTGACGCAGCCAGCTTCATATACTCGCAATGCTTTTTCACGACATCGAACATTACGCCACACTATGGAGAGACCTCCTAAATTGGATGTAAGCGTGCTGCATAGAAACATGCGCGACCCGCTAGAGAGAAAAATACGTGAGGCGCTCGAAATAAGAAGAAGAACACCGGCCATCAACAGTAAAGAAGAAATGGCAGCGGCCATGCAACTGATTTCGATAAGTGGATAAATAAATGGATAAACACAGACCGACCCATCTCAACAAGGCAGGTTCATTCTAAGCTGCATCGGCCACTGGTGACACCACCCACCGTCGTCTGTTAGCGCGACCACATACTAACACTGTACGTTGTACCTATTTGTACCTATTCGTTAAGTTGTGTGTTCATGATGACATGCATAGTTCAGTGCCTGATGAAGGGATTGCAGTCCCGAAACGTCGCAACAATAAAGAATTACGATCAACATCTTCGAGCTTCTCTCATTCCTCAACTACTACATGAAATGGTTAAAAATGCAATCGGGCATGAAACTTATTCTGGATTAATACATCCTTAGTTATGCTTGTTAGGCACCAGGCCATTAAGGCGGCCAGTTCTAAAGCTGCAGGATGACCTGCCATGCTCCTGCCATCCCAGCTACAGGATCAAGGCAGGTCACACGCAGGATAAGGCGCGATAAACGGCGGAAAAGGCGCGACAACCCCGCCCACTTCTGCGTTCGTCTCGCAGATGTCATGATGCGAGAAACGCAGTGGGGTTGCGCGACAAATGCCTGAATGTCTGAGGAGTCGCTTGCATCTGATCCCTACGCTGGAGAGTGACCATGCCACTTTTTCGTCAAGGTAACGGCTCGGAAGAGAGCTGCTAGTTGGCGCTAACAATTATTAGGGTATTAAAGGCAAGGGACCACCTCTTTTCTCACATCGACGATATCAGCAGATTCTTGACCTCCTCGCCACGCTGATTCCAAGAATATTCAGCGGAAGTCATAAAAGTGACGAAAACCCCGTTTTTGATAGGGTCAAAGTACCCACTTCTTGGAGCAGGGGCGGATCCGCTCCAAAAAGCGGGTAATTGGTGCTGGCTGCCCGCCACGGCAGCAACGTCGGGTGAACACGTCCTGTCTTGTCCGATCGATGAGATCAACGGTGATACACGTCTTTGCACGTAAATTTGTTCAAGCAAACTGGTACAAACCCCGTCACGGAATACGGGTTTAGAGGCCATTTCAGGACACTTCAAGTACACTGCTGGAATCAGCGCATCGAGGAGTTTCGGAATATGTTAATAACCCGAAAACGATATGAGGTGAGCCTCTGCCTTTAAATTGGGAATGCACGGTAAAGTTTTGACGTTCTTATGAACGTTTTGCCGAACACTTTTTGTCAAAGTTTTAATATCACCTTAAAGTGCAATTTATGGAGTATTTTTATAGGTTTTATATTCTTAAAGAGCGTAAAGCTACAGAGGAGCACTACCACAGATCATATAAGAGAATTTTGCCTTATTATTTGGCTAAATCCATGTGACAATATACTCAGTATTACTCGAAGATGGGTAACTGAACCAAAATCGTGACTGTAAATTGATTCATCGACTGCTCTGTTCTTTACATCCGGAATCGGGAGGGGCACCTGAGACCCTCTGATAGCACAGACTTTGCGCTATCAAGCGACCACTTCACTGCATTGTTTAATCCTCACATAAAAGAGAAAAATCCAAAAAATTTGACAGACCAAAATTTAAGTGATCTGCTGATTCAGGTCACGGCGCTCGCTCACACAGGAGAGCGCTCACTCTCCGTGTGGAAGATGTGAAGGTTCAACAATATGAATTCTCCATTGAACTTGGGCTGAGGTGTTGTAGCCTTGTTTCTGAAAAATAATTTGCCCCAATCAAAAGTGCATTTCCAATTTAACACCGTAATATTTTCAAATTTAAGGGCTTTTGAGAACCAAAAATTCTCTCGAGTCAATCTGCTTCTCAAATGTCGAGTGCTGCTAACCGTGTTGACGAAATCGCGCTATTTGTGAATTTATGGGGGCTATGCTGAATTTTTCCCTATTTTCTGCATCTCCTTGTTCAACTTTTCATTATTTAATTGCTTTGACTGTTCGCTCCTTTTTTTCACTATTCGTCGTCCTCGTAATATCTTCTGTGTCGCTTTTGTGAGCTTTTCCGGTTATAGCTGTTGTTACTTCTTCTCTAAAATGTTCCCTTTTAGCGCCAGGGTAAACGAAACTACCTATCACATCGGCCTGAGCACAATAGTTTCTTCGGCGCTGATAATTACGAGGTGAACCATGACATTCGTCCTACTCTTTCATTGGTTCCCGTGCAAAGTCTGCAATGATAACATATTGGAGGAACGGCCTAGTCGCAATCTGCTTGATCTGCTTGGCTAGTAGGTAGGAAGGAAAATTAAACGCGGCCGGGAGGGGGCATGTCCAATGCCTTATGGTGTCGAGATCGCTCACTTCGACCATGAGTGTCAAGCATCAGCAAAACAGCAGACAGAAAAATAGAAATTGTAGAAGAAATATGCGCAGAATTGTAACGTTCCTAATCAAATCGGAGAAAACACCGTGGTGATCAAACTGTCCTCACTACAATGGAGTTTGTCAACCCGGGATTTATCTTTGATTTTGCTACCCTTTTCTCTGTTTCGCTTGTTTTTTTTTTTGATAATCTCACATCGACTACTACGTCGTATCAACAAATAATGCAACAAATTTGCCGAGCATGTCATTATGTCATTATGCACGAATGCACGCATACATTGAGACATCAAACGTAGTGTAGTGGGGCACTCCTCTTTGTAAGGTGAGGCTATTTGTCATTATCGGGTGTAGCCTAGATCGATGTTGGATTGCGGTTTTTATTCTTATATCGTGACGGATCGGCTTGAATCTTTCAGGTTCTGACAAAGGCAAAGCTACGTCGGCCAACAAAGCTATATAACAACCTCGTGCGTTGCTGATACAAGCGTACCAATATTCGATAAAACACATTAGTTCTTTTCTATCATATAAAATTTTGAGTTTTGGGTAGTAGAATATTCAAAACACTTCGACATGTCCGTCATTCTAACCAGCCGGATAAAAGATATTAGATACAGATAGCACTGGAACTGCCATGATCTCAATTTGTGATTTCAGATTGCATTTCTGATTCTATGCAGTAAAATGTTAAACTACCATCGTTACCCACACTTCATCTATAACTAATAATTTTGTTCATGTTTTTTCGGCTGTGAAGCAAGAGTTTATTTGCACTGTTATTTCAAGTTCTTGTAGTACTTTACTAGCCACTTCACTCTTTATTAGTGCAAAAAATTTGCGTTAAATTGGGTGTAGCTATTCTTGGTCCTTGTGCGTTGACGAAAGTTTGCACTGTTGTGTCAAATCAAATTTTTTCTTGCAGTACGCGAATGCTGAGCACAAAGAATTATAGCCGTCCCAAGAGGTCATCTTTCTCAAAATGCATTTCGCCCTCACTAAATTTGTTACGAAATCAAGACAAAATCAACTGAAAGTTCAGCTTCTAGGAAGACACGGTAATTATTTGAACTTTGGGCCAAAACAATGCGTTCGTGCTATCTTGTGTCATGGCTATGAATAATGCTATTATATTCCACTATCTCTGGTGATATTTACAAAATACAAAGGGATATTTGATTTGTATAAGAGACCCTCCAGTTAGAACAATACATTTACTGAATTGTGTAAGAGAGCTTGTGCTGTTTCTTGTAAGGCGAATAATCAGCTTGTGCTGTTTCTTGTAAGGCGAATAATCAAAGGGGCGTTTTCCTACTTAATGGGGAAAAAGCCAGATTGGCGTAACGCAATATGTTCGTTTCGCCTGTTTTTGCGGAACAATACGACACATTCGATTAAAGGATTTTTGCAGAGAAAAGAGTGAGTAATGTTCACTTAGAAATAACAGTATTCCATAAAAGTGTTTAAAAAATCAATTCACTCTGGCAGAGCTAATCATGTCGCAATAACGCTATTTAGTAAATCGAACCGGCTAGGAAACACATCTAGAAGAAATGGCTGCATCATGAATGGGTGGCCGTTCAGAGAGAAGTTCCGGTTTCTTTGACCACATAATTATTTTTGCCGGTATTTTTGCAAACTCAGCACGAATAATCCACTCATCGCACTAAGTGCCGTACTACGATTTAAAAAAACCGGAAGTGTGCAATTCTCATGGAGGGGCATGTTTTTAGTCCTATTGGAAATTTGTATCTACTCGTTTTCTTCCCCTCACTTTTGCCTTTCCCGGTGTATTCCGGTCGATAATTGATTGGTGGCCGATTACTCGTATAAGGTAGCGGCCCAAGTGGAATAACGAGCGACCGTGTTGTCTAGGAAATCTTATGCTATAACTCGGTACTTTTTGCGTAAAAGCAGTTCACTTCAATTTTACGCAGAAAAAAGAGAAAATATGTTGAAACTCATCATATTCTGAAGTTTTGTTGGATTAGCTCAATTCCTAGTTGTGTACTATGTGTAGAAGGAGATTCTGCTTACATCAGTGTATCTTACCCTTCTTCCTGGCAGCCACTGTTTGTATGGATTATGCAATCCTCACAGGGCAGCTCTAAGACTCCATGTGTTGCAGTATTTCTTTGCCTGCAGGTATCCCGGGATAATACGGGGTGAGCCAAAAATACGATAACAAGAAAAACTGCATCCAGAAAAAGAATCTATGTATAATTTGGAACATTGCCGTAGGATTCATGCTTACTGTCTTAGGTAATAGAAAACAAACCCACTCCTCAGGATCCTCTCTAATCTTCGATAATTGTCAGGTTCAGGCCTCAAGACGCTGAATAAAGTCGCAGTCGGGGGCGAGCAAGTGGTTGAGGTTCAACTCATCCCGTAATTTTTAAAGCGCTTTCCCAACTAATCCAAATTCCGAGGAAGTTATGGACAAACTCAGGTTTCGGGTATGATGTGGCACAACCCACTAACCCCACTGATTGAGATAGAACCAAGCGGATGGTCGCTCGATTAAGCCGATAGCACCCAAATTATATTTCTGGCCCAAACCTGAAGCAAACATGTCTTCTGGGCCAAAGCATTATTGCGATGAAAAATTGCTAAAAAATATTCCAGCTAACAATGGAAGGATACTTCATCAGTATGGCCTTTCGTAATGAGGTGTATAATCTCAGACATTCGCCGAATTGGAGCCTCACGTCATTGAGGCTCGGATTGCTAAAATGGGCTGGATTCGGGTGTCATACCAGTTGCTGTTCGGCTGCTATTCGGTCGCTAAAGGACTGATATTCACTTTTTCTATGGGGGCCAAACAGCAATCCTACAGCGAACGAATAGCAGCCGAACAGCAATTTGAATGACACCCCAACCCGCCCATTTTAGCAATCCGAGCCTCAATGACATGAGGCTTCAATTCGGCGAATGTCTGAGATGCCTCAAGCAGCTAGCGACGCTGATTCCGAATCTGTTTTCATCTGCTCCTAAACTTGTCTCTGTGAGGAGTTATACCCGTTTTCCCATGTCAGGAATGCCTACGTAGGGCGCACAAAAAAGAGATGCCTGGTGAGTCGTGGCGCAGTGGTAGCATTCTCGCCCTTCAGGGTGAACATCGCGAGTTCAGTTCCTCTCACAGTTTTTTTTTCATTTTTCTTCCACCTACTGTTTTCCTCTGAAAATCCACCCTATGTAGTTTTGTAAGGCTTTCCACAGATAAATTGATCTTCTGCAAGTTTGGAATCATTTGGAAAGATTCTCAGTACACCGATTTTGGAAACAGTGACATAGCTGGTTTCACCAAGTGTACGAAGATCAAACTTCAGTAGTTCATGCGCATTTATGGTAGAATAATACAAAATGCTCGAAACAAAATAGCTTCTCATAGTGTGAGCAGTGAATGAAGCAGACCTCGTTACAGTCGTGATGCCCACAAATTCCTACCAAAACATAAACACACAACAAAACATATGAACTATTGGAGTTTATTAGTCGTCGTACACTTGGTCAAATCAGTACTGTCACTGTTCCCAAAATCGGTGCAGTAAGAATCCTTCCAGATGTCTTCAAACTTCCAAAAGATCAATTTGTAGATGGTTATAAAACTGCATAGAACGAACTTTCAGAGGAAAACAGTAGATGGAAGGAAAACAAAGGAAAACAAAACAATGGGTTGTTAGAGGAGTCGAACTCGCGATGTTGATTCTGAAGAACGAGAAAATTACCATTGCGCCACGGCTCACTTGAAGCATTGGCCTTGTGCGCCCTACGTGAGCGTTCCTGACATGGGGAAAACGGGTCAGAGACAAATTCAGGAGCAGATAAAAAAATATTTGAAATCAGCGTCGCGAGCTGCGTTAGGCAATATACACCTCGCTACGAAAGACGATATTGATGAAGTATCCTTCTCTTGTAAGTTTAACTTCAGGGCAGAACACGTTTCCTTGGAGGAAAATGGGTGTTGTTACCGTATTTTTGGCCCACCCTGTGTAGTATGCACACTTCTCATGAAGCTCCTCAGCAGCAAAAATAAAGATTACCTGTGGTTTCCCGTCATCTGATCATCGATCCTTCTAATAGCTAATTTGTAACAGGCGTCTGCTTTCCCATTGTAGTGGATCTTCTTGCGTGGGAGAACTGTGTTAATTCCATAGATCTTACTGCACAGCACACTGCTCCTCTAATTCAACCGCTGAAGCTTGATGTCTCATTGTATGTCTGCATTCATATGTAAACAATACAGCCGAGCGATGCTAAGAACTATTTGAAATGCTAAGATATTAACAATAAGAACATATTGAAACATCAGGGTGTAAAACTATGTATAAGTGCGCGCATACTTCCCCATCTCTATCGGAGTATTATTGGAGGCGTATGCTCCGCAATTTAGAGTATCTTGAAACATTCACTGGTATGTAACTCGTCTGGCATATCTCAATTATTGATTTTTAAAAAAAATTGAAAGGCTGCGAACTGGGGTTGCAGAGTAGTGGTGGAAACCGCCATCAAACGAATTCTTCTATGTACTACCTTGAATAACAAGTTTTTTGAACCAAGTTCAGTACTTATTAAGAAATGGGCATATTGCGAAAGCACTCGCAAAAAATCGCAGCAACGAAAGGGAGCAACGCCACAAGGCTCCAAACATGCTCACCCATGTACTGAAGAAGAGGTTGTCTTCACGGTTAAATGTGAAATCAGTGGTCCAATGGGAGAGGCTGAATTTTATGAAGACAGTTACGGCACACCTTTGCCTACAACAATTGGGCCACGTTGTCCAGCCACTTCACCAACATCTGCTCAAACCAACGGCTACTAGAAATTTTTCACAACCTGGCCCATCCATAGGCGACGAAAAATGCCCAACAAAAAAACTGAAGACATAAGATGGGAAGTCCTGTCTCAGCCGCCACGTAGCTAACAAACTCGTAAGACTTGCTACTACCAGATCACTACTTATTTCTGGCTAGGAAGCATTCATTACAAAGAAAAAGGCAAAAACTGCGAAAAAAGGGGATGGGGGTTTGGGTAAGCGCCTGTTCCGATTCACAGGGCACTGACTTCTTCAAGAAGGAACCTCATATCCTGCATGGAGCACGATGAAGGGTAGTTGAGATTAACTATGCACACAATTTCGATTGGTAAGCTCTGCTATGATTTCTTGGAATAAATTTCGTTCCGCGCGAGAACGCGCGTCCATAGTTTTACACCCTAATAACATGCTCAGCAAAGGTATTCCATTATTTGTTGAGGTGGTTTAGGAGTTGATGTCAAGAAAAAATGGAAGAAATACAGAGAAAAGAGTGACAAAATCAAAGATAAATCTCGGATTGAAAAACATCATTGTAGTGAGGGCAGAAATCTCGGCGAATTTTGGCGCTGTGTTTAACACCACCACAGTGCTGAAGAACTCTTCAACTTTTCGTATATTTTTCCGAGAGTTTCTGTTTTTTTTTAGCCGTCATGCTTTGATGATGTTTTAGAGTCATACTCATGGTCCAATTGCGCAAACTCGACACCGTAGTCCTGCAAAGCACGTAGGATTGAGTGCGTGTTCAATTTTCTTTTATACCCACCAGACAAGTAGATTACGACTATGAAGTTTCTACAATACATTTTTATTGATGACTTTGCACGGAAACTAATGAAAGTCTGTTTACCACTACTTCCTGTGTTTGCACTTGCAACAAATTACCTTACCATTATGAACATACGGTAGTGAACACAATTGCAAGCTCCAAGCACTCTGTACTAATAATAGCTGAAGTAGAAAGCGTTACCCCCAGGCAATGTGGATCGGGAACAAATTGTAGGGGACGGATTTGTCCTCACACTCTAACAAATGTCGTCTTTAGAAGTTGACGTTTGCACTTTGCCTTGTGCCTTAATACCTTCGCAAATGTTGTCATTTAAATCGAGTGCTCCCATTACCAACACAATTTTTACCGTCTCTGCCGAACTTATCAAAGAAGTTTTGCACGACGAATATACTACTCTGTAGGAGGGTAGTAACAATGGAGTTTTCAGTAATGTGCTTGCAGTGTGTTTAATGTTGCGTAGGATGGAGAATATTTGGCTTTATCATGTCAAAAATTAAACCAAATTGCATAGTATTCTCGTTGTGTATCATTTAAATGGAAGTCGGGCTTCGTTTGGCTTAGTAATTAACCTTTTGGATCTTCGGACGGTTGTAGAGGTACTCTTACTAACTATTTTTGCAGATTTAAAAAGAGCTCATTAGTCCACTACGAATCCATCTTCATTTTTGAGAAGGACTGTACCTAGTGGAGCTTCAATGACGTCCTAAGCAGCTCTACATTACAGCAAAGAATAGCTCTAATCTTGACGAGGCTTAATTCACCTCATAGGCTTACTTTTTTTTCACATTCTCGCCTTTGTAGCCAGACCAGCAGACACATCATGACGTCCTCAATATAGCAGTTTTTCTAGCAACTTTCTGAGAAAATAAGTCGTATCTACCAGGTGCATTGTTAGCGGCAACGTGAAAAAATATCTCCAGGTAGCACAAAAACGAAAAAATTTATTTTCACTGTAATAGGTGCGTCTTTTGGTAGCAAAGGCCATTTCCTCATTGTTTGAGATAATAACACAGATGTATTGAGAACATAGGTTTTCTGTAGTAAAAGAGTGAAAGTAAGCGCGTGCTTGAACAGCAGGTTGGAAATTTGGAATTTGGAAACTTACGAAAAAGTTTACGCTTCTCTCTTCTTAGTTTGGGAAAAGGAAAAAAATTAGTAACCTTACAAAGTCCAAGCCTTTAGAATACGCGCTCCAATCGCTATTACACCGCGGTCTAGTTTCAACGCGTTTTGCCTTTTGGATCACGTTCAAACTTCAAATATTCCACTTTTAATGTTGTTATCATTGTTTTTTTTTCTGTTTATGTAAGAAACAATTTGAATTTTGACCTCTTCCACTGTTCTTTCTGGTGGTTTCCACCACTTTTATCAAAGTGGGCTTCGTAAATTTTTGCTTTCTCAAAGGGGGCTTTGTTCTTATTTTGGCCCGGGGAATACCTCGTGCCGGGGCCTGATGAGGAAATACGCAACGGGTCTAAGAATGACTTTTGCTGAAGGGATCTGAGCAAAACAAAGTTACTTGCAGCACGTTCGACTGATTTCCGATGTTCTCCTTGTGTATGGATAACTGATTTACCTGCAAAGTATATACTAGCCCTTGTGTGCAATTATGTCGTAACCCACTCTCACGTCACCGTCTCGGAAAGCTTCTACGGGGTGACAACAAATTATGGCATGGGGCTTCCACTTCAATTCCTTCCGCTAAATCAATTACTGTATCTGTTGCCTGTGGTCATTTGGCAAAGGAATCTATACCTCCCAAAACCATAATGCTTTAATCCATAAATCCGGATATGCACAGATTACAGTGTAGGAAACATCCACGGCTTCATCACGAAAAAAAAAACACATTAAAACGTAAGGTTGTTAGCAGTCAAGATCACCGAATTCAAACCAATTAATTCATGTTTTCTGGAGCGCATTGAAGTAGCTTATTCGACTAAGGACTTCTGAAGCGATGAGCAATACTCTGGACAAAGCATGGAATGAATTCCTAAGGAGTTGCGAAGAGCAGTGGTAGTAGCTGTAGACGACCTTTTGAAATGAAGAAAGAAGGGCAGTGAAGTAAATCGTGATCATTTTGACGACTGTCTCCTCATGTACAAGTGTACATGTTTTTCGTTTGTACAGTGCATTACTTCTCCAGAAAATTAGGAAAGATTCCAAACCCGTGCTATGATTTTTTGTAACCCTGTACCTCCTGGAGTGGTGCGTTATACCTGAAAATGACGGAGAGACCGAGCACTGCGATTGATCGGTTGCGTGACCAATCGCAGAGCTTTTCCGTGCCGCCCTTCCGGAGTATAGCGCTGCACAACTGCTACTGCCACTTCTTATAACCGTTCGTTACAACGGCATGTAAGAAAAGCTGTGCAATTTCCGGTATTTTCGAGGTATTATAACCGATGGGCACATCGAATTGCAGCTCAGAAAGCTCTTCTTCTTCTTCTACATCTTGAAGAATTCCTTACACAACAATTTGGAGAGATTTTTTACGAGTTTAACGCCACTAGAAGTTGGCTGTTAGTGAAACATGTTTTCATAATGCTGTCAGAAACACAGTGCATAAGGAATGTTCCATAATTATACGATTATACAAATTTGCAGCGAGTGACGCGATAATAAAAGGCGCACTGTGGAGCAAACAGCCCATGGCCAGTCGCTACCCATCCTTCCTGGGCCGAAAAATTGGTACCAGAGGAGTCTGAGAGGACGAATCCTTGGCTTGCAATGGCGGACGCAGAAAGTGGACAGGAGGGGGAGAGTGTGGAAAATTGTGGGATCTCTGGCGTTTTAGGGACTCGGACGGAAAATAAAAATAATAAAAATATTAATTTGAATGTCGAACAGTCAGCAAAATTAATTTAAAAACGTTAACGAAAACAAATAGTTAAGACGAACTGATACAAGCTTTTTCTCTGCTTTTAACACCAACCACTTTACCATACTAATTGTAGGACACTTTTTACAATTTTCCTTCTCAACATTTCCATTCGTGGCCTTTCTGGGAAGCGAACAACTCTCTTTTCAGCACAATTCTATCAGCAACAGATTTTTTTCAGCTGGGGTGGAGAGGGGGGGGGGACGAAGGGGAGGAGTCTAGAGAACGCCTCGCTCCTTCATCTGTATCACGTTCAACTCTTTCATTTCATATTGTCTAACAATGGCTCATTGTCGAGGGAAACATGTCTTGGATCGAGCACTTGAACTGTTCTCCTGGTAACAAATTTTGTTTTTTGTTCGGACCGGCATCTATACTTCCTTAGCTAAACATTATTATTTCTTGCAGTTTGTGTTCATGCGTCTGGCAATTGAGCACAGTCAGAAAGTTGGGCGTGGCTTCATTTCCAGATCGTTGCCCTCGCTTTTTCATAACCATCACCGCTTTTTGAACGTTACCTGTGATACCCTCACATTTTCCCCGTGGACGCTCTTCCATATGTTTTCGAAACATTAAGAACATCATATTAATTGACATGATGGTCCATTTTATTATAATTACATAATTAATGTGCTCTAGAGATCTCTACCAAAACCTTTAAATGGCAAAATATGAGGAGGATCTTCGTCAATTTTCATATGTTTTCCACATACCAGAAGCAAGCACAGCTCACAAGCACTCGGAAAAATTATCGATTTGGAGTACACCAAATATTGATACGAATCAGTTTCGAAACATTCGTGAATGGTTGGATTTTTCAAGAATTTTCACATCAGCGTGCGTAGGGTAAGGCTCATTTTGAAAGACCTCTGATTACTCGCTATTCTGAGTGTTTTATAGTTGCTTTTTCCCTTTTGAATTGGAAATACCAATAATAGACATGATTATATTGAAAGCTCTAAATAACCACTTATTAGCTTGAAAGTGAGCCGTTCATAGTATTTCCATATTCCTATACGTTTACATATTGATTCCTCTATGCTTTCGAACCACCGACCTCCGCCATTTATGAAGCGTATAACTTCTGAAATCGGGAACTTTAGTGGCGCTCATCCCTGTCCCGATGGACCGACAAAATTGAGTCAATGATACCCCCTAGTCTTGTATATTTTAGCCTGATTCCTTAATATAAGCTGTCTTCGCCTCATGAAGAGCAGTAATCCCTTTACCACCACAGTTTGGCTTAGGTACTGCGCTGTTTCACTCTAAGCTCGAAGTTGATAATGTGTAATGCTATAATATTTCTACAAATTCCACCCAAACTTTATTCACCTTTGCAACTACTTATCTATGAATTATCACCAATAAAAAAACTGTGTGAGCATACAAGTACTGTCTCTTCCTACTCTTCTTCCTCAGTGTTTTTCTTTGCGAAGTCAGATTTGCTAGTCGTTTGTTCTGTTCTGCGCCTGGTCGTGGTGGATTCCTGATAACTTGACGTCGGAGTGTAGAGTGTCCAACCGTCATTGTTTTGGGCACCCCTTTTCACCTTTTCCAGCGTAGTACGTCTAAATCGAAGTTGATTTTGCTGACAATGGCCTTTCAGCTCAAACAATGTGAACGGAACTTCGGTAGCGAGTTCGGCATAGCTCGTCGCCTATCGCTACAACGCCAAGTCGCTGGTATTTGTCCTGATTATGAAAAAGATCTAAATGCGTGACACCAGTCTTCCACTACAGCATTTTCGCCTTTATGACGAAAAACCGGCGTTCCACTTGGACGATAGAGTGGCAGCATTCAGCACCAAAGAGCACGACTTAATTAGCAACATTCCTATAGATTATCGATGTAATTCCGTCTGTTATGTTAATGGCGTGTAATACACCAGCAAGTGATCACCACTTTGGCCACAAGACGTTCACACACGCGTTAACATCAAAGGTGAGGTTGTCGTCTGATGCAACCGTTGAGACGAGGCACTTGACAGTGTCGGCCCTAGGAAGATGTCATCAAA
Organism: Ancylostoma ceylanicum; assembly: GCA_000688135.1. Classification (NCBI taxonomy): domain Eukaryota; kingdom Metazoa; phylum Nematoda; class Chromadorea; order Rhabditida; family Ancylostomatidae; genus Ancylostoma; species Ancylostoma ceylanicum. Next base: position 973,940 of record JARK01001362.1, on the reverse strand, counting down.
TCTTATGGTACCGCGCTTATGAGCGTCGGTCTTCGTATGGTTTGCCTTTTTAACGATGGTGTTCAGATGTAGGACGAAGCATGTGAACCCGTCGTTCCTCTCTTGCGTCTCCTGGTCAAGCCTAACTTTTTCTTCCGACGCATTACATCATCTGCGTACAGTAACGTCCAGAGCGAGGGCTTCTTGAGACGTCTTGTAAAGACATCCATCATGACGACGAAAAGCAACTTGACATTGGAGAAGCTTGATGTACGTCGATGAAGATGGTGGAGTCCGCGTGCACTATACTTCTCTGATCGGCATATAGATATGTTTACTTCGTTGAAGACCATATTCTTCCTCCTTAGTTGTGGGGGAGTAGGTCCTCCAGCTTCCTTCTGAATTCTCGCCGGTCATTACATATGTATAATAGTTTCCAAATTTATTTGATCATCTCTCGAAGGAAGCCAAGCATTCGCAGCGGTTAACAGATAACGCACCGTACCAGAGAGGATAATGTTCGAATTAGATTCTCATTTTGTCGTTTCCACTCCACAGCTCCTACCTCACATTTTATGTTTGCACTTGAAAAACGAGTGAGTAACAGAAATATTAGTGTCATTTCTGATTCAATCGTACCTTAGTGTTACAATGGAAAGTCATTGTCTGATGTTAGAACGAATCGCATAATGACATAGATGTGATCATTGGTTTGATGCTAACCAGTAAAGCATAAAACAACTGGTGTTCAGTGAGCACTGCTTTGTCTTCGCGTTTCCCCATCTCATATTCTTCTTTCTCAGCTCCCCGGGATTTTCGAAAAATTGACATATTCTGATTATTTAATCCGCGCTATTGAGTGTATAGAGTGTTGCTCTCTCTTCACAAATATCGTCCAGTTTTCAACACTTTTGTATGAGCCCATGACTATCATTCCAGGTCTATCTGCTAGATGTCTGGAACTGATCAGGAATGGTCTGGCCGCATCGTTGCTGGCGCAACTATTCTAACAGTGAGTTAACTGTCACCTCTTATCAGTAGATTGAGTCGAAAGGTTTCGGACAATGTGGTTGTGATGAATTGTATAGATCATAACTCAGGAAAAAGATGACGAAATGGAAGCGCGAGCTACCAGTAATCAGTAGCACCAAAATAGTTTCTGTCCTGTAACCATGCCGCAAAATTTCAAACCGTCACCCCAAACTTCGCAACGCCTATCTAAGCCACCTCCACTTTTCAATTGATTTCCCTGATTTTACGCTCATTCGAGCGAGCATTCGAAACTCGCCCGAAGCATACACATTCCACTAAATACCTACAAACACTGGATTTTACGATTTTTTGACCTTCAGGCCCTTTGTTGTTAGGCCATCCCTCTCCCTTCAGTGAGATGCGCCCACAGCACTGTGACTCTACGTGTTGATCACGACCACCAAATTAATCACTACATATAGAAAGATTAAAACTTCGAGCAGATACGTGACAGTCTTTATTGTCCGTACGAAAACAACACTTCACATTAGATTTCAAAAATCCCACCGTCGGCTTCAATGCATGCCTCCAGACGGCGCGTGGTGGCATCCATGATGGCACGCAAATAGGCGTCGTTGTCACCCTACGCTTTCTAAGAAGCTTTCTCCATTAAATCGCTACGATTTTGCTTTAGCTTTGCTTCAACTTATGAACGAAAAGACTGGGCGATTCATTAGGTTGAAGTCCGGCGAGTTGAGGGGGGCACTGGTTTGAGTTGATGAAATCGGAGAAATTCTGCCTACACCAATCCTGGACCATCCGCGATTTATTAGCTGGCTCGCCTTCTTGATGGTAAGTCCATTTTTTTCCCGAAGTGGCTCCGAGGCCAGAGAGGCAGCTCCGTCTTCAGGAGTTCCATGTAATCGTAGGAATTGATTCTTATGCCTTGCGAAACGAAGATGAGCGGCCTCTTCCTATCTCCGTTTGTTCTACAAACTCCATCACGTAGGCTGGATGAGAACTTTAACTGACGCCCATATACATAGACTGTTCAGGGTTGCGGCGACACCTTTTTGACATTTCCCTGGGTTGTGACAGGGTGGAGTCTTCCCAGATCCTTAGCGCGCGTCGGATCGTCTCAAAGCCAACGCTGCTGTACAATTCCAGATGTCTAGCGATCTCACGTCCCGAAACTCCATCTTGGTACAAGGCGATGATCGTGGAGCGGTGGATGGAAGACCTCACCATATTGGAACCAAACAAGCGAACTAGCTCGGACAAAAAGTGCAACTTCTACACAACAAGAAAAACAAAAAAAACTATTATGAGTATTTAGAATCGCTTGAGTTCTCAAATTAGTTATCAGCGCGCACAGTGCACGATTTTGGCACATTCTGTAGAATTATAGAAGATTGGGGGCAAGTTTTGAATGAGAAGACGGTTCTCTAAAAGCGGGTTGCATAAAATGTCCTCCAAGAGTTTACTGACATCTTTAGTAAGAATTTCCGCTGAACAGGAAAATCCAGGTTTTTTCTCGCACAAACAATTGCTCTCTAATTGCAACGAGTTCTATTTCAATCGTAAAATGGTTTTGGCAAAATGGTTAGCCAAGGCAACCTCAAAACTGCATTCAAAAAGCGTCATTCCTTTTACATCAGCTTAGTAATTGCCTTATTGTCGTCACAGCAGACACATGGTTATGCACCATGGTCCATCCTGGTTGCACCTTCGTTTCTAGGGTTATTAGTAGTCTTACTTTTGCATTAATTCCTTAGTATCACATTACAATTTGAGATAGACGATGTTTGAAGACATTGTATGTAGGTATTGCTTCCACACGTCACCAGACGTATGATAGCTACTTCAATCACAGAGAGGAAGTTATTCCAGCCGTTTGCGATGTTGCTCATTGCTCCACTCTTTGGCAACTGGTGAAAATATGTGAAAGTCATGTAGCTGTTAGAAATTCTAGGCGTTCTCTCTTGTTTTGATTTTTTTCTCCGAGCTGAATAAAGAGAAGGATTCCAACCGTTAGAGAAATACAAGTGAACCAAGAAGAGGGTTTATGCTCCTTGTTTTTAGGTCATTTAAAGGGAAAGTGAGGGTGAAACTAAGAATTTGTTGACCTAGGCTTCTGATCAGAAGCTAAAAGGAGCATTGCTGCTGATCGGATCTCTAAAGTACTTGTGATTTTACCGCCAAAAACGGACACCCTTGATAACTCCCTAAGAGTGTTGGCTTTGATTGATATTTAGTTTATACTTGACAAATTGATACCTACTCGCTAGACGCCAAACAATCGCTATGTACCTTGTCCGATCGTGATTATAGGCATCCTCACGCAGACAATTCATACCTGGTTGTAGGCAGTTTAGCAGTGTACTATAAAACAAAATTGTTCCCAACAACATGAAGACATTTTTGCTATGTCGCCAGACGAACCTAGCATATGGCGTTATTCATGCTTGCGGCGCGTCAAAGTTTACGCGTCGCACCAAAATTCCACCAAGTTTTCGCGTTGTACCGATGCGGCGGAAATGAAAATGCCGTTTGTTCGCGCGGCAGCCGTGGCGACGAAAACAGGAACACTCCCTACTTGCCGGGAATTCTCTGGTCCCTCCTTGTATTGCGTTGTGTGTCGGCGCGTAAACTTTGACGCGCCGCAAGCATGAATAACGCCTAATGATTAGTCTCACCAAAACTAAAGTGTATGCAGCATGGAGATCCATTAGGAACATTTAGTTTCTGAAATTAGAAATAGGATGCGAGAGTCACAAAATAGCGAGTGCATCCCGAGAAAAACGTAGACCTCAAAAGACTATCTTATGCCCAGTACAACATATTTCTTTTAGATCGGTGTCATGGCAGGATCAGTCAACATCGCCGCGATTTTCTCAATCTATCGTTCTTCTCCACTTCACAACGCGTTTGGGATCTTATGTGCGGCGAATTTACTCTCTGACATCGGCTTCCTTCTTCCAGAGGTATTCTGGGCTGCACCAGCAGAGATATTGTATGTTTCAGTTTCAATTTCGATTTGATCATGACACATGGTATATCGAAAAGTTGTGACTTCATAGTCTCTGAGCTCAGACTGTGCCTATGGGAGACTTTGTCTGCAAGTACGATCACAGCGGTATCGGGAGCCGATAAGCTGGTTTGATCGAAAACAGAATCGAAACATCAAGATGGAAGAAATTACACCACACATGCATATGAAAAGTTAAAGAAGAACCTGTAAGAAATAGAGCAAAACAGCAGATTGGCTGGTCGATACCACTGCGGTCATGATTGCAGACAAAGTCTCCCCCCCCCCCTTCTATAGGCACTCCCTGAGCTAACAGACTATGCACTATCAAGGAATCAGTTATTACAAAGAGAAGAGAGTTGTGTTACAGTGGATGGTCAGATTCGGTGATGTCCTCTGTCTTTGGCAAAAGAATGGGAATGGTTCTCATTATGTTCTGCAGTATCTCCCTTTATACCCAACTTCTAATTGCAATTAATCGTTTGGTAGCCATCCTTGCACCAATGTCATACAGGTGAGTGTTACAATACATATTTATATACTTTAGAAAATCAAAATTTGGTGACCTTTTCTCGAGGAGAGATTGATTCAGACACTGCTTTTGGGTTTTTTCTCAACGAAAGAATAACCTGTCGTGACAATGCCCTCCTCCAAATTTGGCACTTAACCAGCTTGGAGATATAAGTAATCGTGCTAAATTATCATGCTCGCCGGGCCCTTTTGTCAAAATGATTGTTCTTGATTTAATTTTGAGTCGCATCCTTGGAAAGTAGGTGATTTTCTAAATATACGATCGATTCTTGAACTATAACGCCAGTAAATTGGGAATACGGGCTGAGACTTCTTTCGTCTTCGTGAACATTCCGTTGAACTCCTGCTGCGAAGCATTTGATAGTCTTTGGAAGAACTATTCATGGCGAGTTTTCTGGTACACGAGTTATTGGATACTTCTCGATTCATTTTTCTTCTTTTCTGAGAAATTTATAGGACTACGGACGAAAATTTTGGAATTTTCGTTCCCATGTTTCACGTTGCTTAGGGAGGTAAAACCGCAATAACGCACTACCGAAGCTCATGAAGAAAAAATTCAGAAATGTTCCACTGTGTCACCTACCTAGATCCGTGATGATCCATCAATTGCCCTTTTCCCCACATTTGGATCGGGAATCTTACTTGTAACCTCATAGCCCAGACTTAGCGCTATAAAGTACCCACTTGCCTTCCCCAGTAAATCCTTCCATGGCAAAGAGATATTCCAGATACTGCGGTGGAGGCCATGAATCAGTATTTCAAATCACATAGCAACGCTGTGTTCCAAGAGAGTCATCCTCTGCGTGAAAGATGTCGAATGGTCATTGGTACTAATCCTGGATGAATTTTGGAATGAGTTACTGTAACTCCGTTTTCAAAAAAAACATTCCATTTAATGCAAAAACGCGCATTCTCAGTTCACTATCATAATACATGAGATCCTAACAGACCACAATTTCCGCCCATCATTCGGTTCTTGCGACTAAATATCGGAACGAGTGTAAGCGAATTGATTTCCATGTACTTTGGTCCTCAAATATGGGCATATTTGACGAAGTATAGAAAGCAAAGCTCATGTGTACGTGATTTTTTCTTCGCGAAGATCACAGTTCACATTTTCACCATTCACTAGCGAAGAATTCTCCCAGAGAATGGACGATCGGTGACTTTGGCTCAGTAGTTCTCGTACGATTAACATCTTTGAGAGACGGTATTGTCATACGAAATGAACACGGAATTTGTAATCAGAATCCAAAATAACCCTCGTACGCAAAAATTTCTTTTTCTTACCTTGGATCCGTACTCGCTATTACGGAATATTCTAAGAACGCGCTTCTTCGGCAGTGCACATCTTCAAATGATGGACCTATACCCGTAGTTATTAGGAGGTTGTTAAATAAGTTTCCGCTGCTTTGAAATTTCCAGCAGAAAAGTTGTATTAAAAATCAAATAACAATAGGTATAAGCCGAGTTATGCATGGCAATGGTCGCAGGACTTCTGCCGTTTTTACAGCAGGAGTTTGGCTCCGCTGCTTTAGAATTCGGTGAAATACGGGGCAAAGAAGGGAGTCGGGTAGTGTTGGAGAAGACTGACTTTGGCAAATCTGCTCACGCGCAGTAGATATTCTTGTGATCTGGTAACTGGCGTTCAGTTAGAGTAAGATTTGTGCTACATAATGCGCAGCTAAAAATTCCTCTATCAGCCCTTTGCCTTTGTAAAGAGTTCAACAATCGAAATCAAGGCGGAATTCGCAGTGTGTCAAAATGACGTGATTCTCACAGGAAGCTTAGAACTTGCCATGAAATTCTTCCAATTGGTGTCCGCCATGTTTGATGTTCCCAGTCACAGCTAAAGAAATTCCACTTCACTTCGCCTCAACTCCAGAGAAAAAATGGCATAATCGAAATTTCGGGTTACCAAGTTTGATGCCTGTGTTTGAGACCCCCGAATATAATATGGGAGAACAAGGTACCACAGAAAATGAGAATGCCCCGAGATCACTTATTCCGAATCTGATTAGCCGAATGCACCGTTATGCTAAAGTTATTGCTTGTGAAAGTGCGGTCACCAAGATTTACCTTTTTGAAAATTTCATTCCGAAATTAATTGCATTCCCAAAACTAGGCAGAAAAATAGGCTTAGCATTTATAAATGTTCACCACATCATGTGCTTCAAAATAGTATATGAGGTATATGAACATGCGCGGAATTCAATTGATACTCGCTTATTACATACAAATGTACAAAAATCGCTATGCAAAAACAGCAGAAACTTATGTAACAACCTAATATATAACACTGTATGTAGTTACATGTGTCATTTTCAGAGATCATGACCTTTTTTACAGCGTCAAACAAAAGTCCACGTGTATCGCATGAGAAATCCTTCGCAATACTCTTAGGTGCTTCAGCGTTAGGGCTGTAATCACAAACATGCACTGTTTGATGAAATGCAGGCCACATGCATTTCTTTATGGACAAAAATACGTAGTTAGCATTTCCCTCTGAAATGAATTCACTTTTCGCTCATACAGCTTTCCAATCGTTGTGTTATTAACAATGAGTGCAAGGACATCTATTTAGTTCCGCTCTGAACGTGTAGATATAAATAGACAATATTAGCTAACGAAAACAACACGCAAATTAATTACATCACAGTTAATTCCGTGTCACTCATGCGATCTGAGATATTTACGGAACATTAATTACGGAACTCTTAGAGTGTATGTTATGCATAGGTAGATAAAGGTAGGAAATAAATTAGGTTTTTCGCGTTCTACAGTAAACTTTCTTTCTTGGGATTTATATAGGGACAGGGATTCAAACCACTCTTCTAAGTTTCCCTTTCTTCTTGGACATCTTGCAGGAATAGAGACAATAGGGGCAGAGGTGTGAATACACGGAAGAACTAGTCTACCAAAGGTGATAATGCTCACAACTCAAGGTGTAGTCCCCTTAAGTACCCGGGCGAGCTCCTCTTTGCAACTAATGTGTCGTAGTTGTGTGGTTCTGGAATAAAACAAAGTCTTATGTGACATCTCTCGATCATTTGATTCCAGCACACTTTTTTCTCCGAAACGTACAGTTTACATCCTGGTCGGGTTATGGATCTTTGGCCTGCTGCGCTCAGTTCCACACTTTATCGGTAGGCATTTTGAACAATCTGTGGGCTACATATGAATACTTCCGAAGTGAGTACTACTGATCATGCTTTTACAGATGGATGCGAAATTGTTTACAAAGTGAACTCATTCGCATGGGACGTTGCGAACACGCCCTGTGGTCGATTGAGTATATTCTATCTGGAATATGTGATGGGGACAACTGTTTGCGGAACTGTCATAGTTGTGAATACGGTGACATTCATTATGATATATAAGCATACGAAAGTAAGTGGTTGATTTTGCAATAATTCAGACCGAATACGATTGATTTACAGAAACTGTCAGCTATGAATGAATCCTTTGCAAAAAAGGAAGCGATTCTACATAAAAACAACCTGAGTTATTTTCTACAGGTACTTCAATTACTTTTAACAGTTTTCCCCCACTCTCATGGACGCCTCTTCATTTCTTCAGAAGTGCTAAATGTTCACGTTGTTATGAGCCGCAGTAACTTGTAAAGACCGCCAATTTCTCCAAATCCCTGACGACCATCATGGTTACCGCAGATTCGCTTGCCCCTTGATTCGCGTAGTGCTGATTAATCATTTACCAATTTTCTTATCTAGTAGTCTGTTTGTTTATTTGTTTATAGAAAGCGACCCATAGCATCAGCCCTTGGCAATGGGACTGTCCTCACGGCAGCTGATTGATTGAGATTTTCAAGCATATCCAAAAGCGCCCTAAATGAGCTTGAGCAATTTAGCAGGCAGACCTATGCAGCGATGTCCTGAGGAAGTTTTTCGAATGTGATCTATAGGTGGCTTGGATAAGTTCTCAAGATTTTTCAAAAGCTGTTTATATTCTTCCTCCTTTCTAGTGATGGACCAAGTCTTAGTCATTCCGAGGCGCTTTTCTTCTTCTACAAAAAATCCACACATTCGCAAAAAAAAAACACTTGACTTCACCCAGGTTCCGATCACTACAAGTGGAAGTAGCTGTCAACTAAAACATTCACTCGTGTTATTTTTCCATTATGCTCGAAAAGCGAGTGATTCTTCCGTTTCCCAAACGGTTCCCGCTCTGTGCGGAGAGTACAGGCTTTCACGAAAAGATGGACGGAGTCCGTGACTGCAGAATCGCGGCGGGATCCGTACAACAGATGAGTAGCTAGCATGCTCGAAGTGAGAAGGTCGAGCAGGTTCCACCGCGACTCTGCAGCCGCAACGCTCTGAAACCGCACACACAATCCGTCAAACCCTTCAAAAAAGACTGTCGAATACATAGTTTCGATCATCCTTCATCAATATCAAGGGCCGTAGTAATTACACTGAGTGTCTCTATTGGTCTCCGACCTCTCTGCTATCATAAAACCTAAATAGTTAGGGCGAAACTTATTTGACAGCCTAATATGTTGCGACGTTGGTCGTACAGAAACTGTGAATTTGTTAAAATATTAAACAAATAAAAATAAAAAGAAAATCATACGTTGCGTTCATCGTAGAGGGTTTTACTTTGGACTGAAACCGAATTGCAAATGGTGATGTTCCAAAGAAAAGCAAATAAAGAAGTCAGAGTAAGTACGACGACCCCATAAATCCTTCCGTAGGCGTGAAGAATGCAAATGTGAAAGGAATTAAGGAGGATAAGGAGAGCAAATTGTGTCGATGAATCTCAACAAATTTATGTCCATTCTATCTTTCAGAGCAGCACTAAGGCTACTCTCTTCGTTCTAGCACTTATTATATGCTATTTTATCTCTGACTTCGCGACCACTAAGTGGGAAACCTTTGCTACAACGACCTTAACGCTAGAAATCGCTCATTCCGTGAATGGGTAAGTTCCACGTTTTATTTCGACAACACCACACTTTCAATATTCATTCCTTTCCGACCCTTAAGGCTAACGCCTTATTAGCAATTATTATTGGTAACGCATAGAAAGCAATAATCTATAAAACAGTGAGTGTATAGCATGCTAAAATTCAGGGTAATAATCTTTGTATTCAACGACTCTCTTCGATGTGGACTCACATCCCCAGCTTTGATCTGCTGGAGAGAAAGAATTAAGTTGCAGTCCAGCTCTGGTACGAAGTCGAAATGGTGACAGCGGCATGCAAATTGGTGATATTTGTTCCGAAGCGATCTCAGCACTCGGGTCCTTCCCTTTCTCGGTGTTGTAATGATTTGTTTCCATTTCTTTCCATGCATTAATAATTAATTTATTCTCTGACACTTTCTATGTACATCTTATCAATAAATGTGAGAAAGCACTCTAGTTCAAATAATGGCTCTCTTTAGTTTTGGCCATATGAGTTTTGTGTCTTTTTTTTTGTGTTCTGGATGTTTAGTTTACCACCACTGCCGATCACCACCGCCAGTTGGGCCAGCTGTACAGTTGTCGGAATGGGTGATGATAATCTGACTAGACGCGATCTTCAGCA
>JARK01001362.1:945254-959433 GCA_000688135.1 Ancylostoma ceylanicum | reverse complement strand
CCCTCTTGTGGGGGGGGGGGGGGGGGGGTTCGTCTATGCGTTTCTTTTTTTTAGAAGGAATGTTTCCAATATTCTTAGAGTCCAAAAACGTGCGAAGAAAATACTGTCACGCTGAATACGTGGTTTGTTTGAAAATTTTCTAGAACGTGAAAACAGATCAAATTGGATGCAATCAATATCCTAATTTTTAGGTTGATTCCCCCGACGCTAAGCACGCTCGGTCCGGTCCCTTTTCAAACTTTCATTATCGACCTAGAATCAAATTCTTTGAATTCCTCATGAAAGCCACATGAAGCCACGATGAACTTGTCGTTTGATGGTAATCTTTTCATACGTGGGGAGGTTTTTGGCTCCAAAGGCGAGCAGAGGTGCGAGAAAGCCAGTGCAGAAAATTCATGGGATGAGGTGGAATTTTGTGTTTCATTACTTCAGTTTATAGTTAAATTGGTTTCATTACAAGTTTTTCTCTGATCGATAACATCAAATGAGCAACTATGCCGATATGGAGGCACTATTCTTTTTCCTTGGTCAAACCCGCGTGTGTCCCTTGGATTACTGAGCTTCTGAAAATATCGATTAGCATTCAGTTTATTAGCTTTACCACCAATCTCTCCCAACTCCCAGGAACAGACTCTGTAACCATTAATGAGCGATCAGTGATTTCGGATTGAGCAAATGTCTCACTCATTTCCAAAGAAGTTTCTGCAAAATTAGCTCGCCAGGTAACAAGAGGATAATCATTCATAACAGATGTGCAACGCCCCTTATTTACCGTATCTTTGTACCACTTCTGTCAGAACGTTGTCACAGTCCTTTTCTTGAAAGGTAACTTTTCTGGCATTTTGAAAAAGGCTTGTTGTTTGCTCGCCTCCAGCTCTGGTTGGTTTTCAAAGCTCAGAAAGTATTGTGGAAAATAGAGGTGATGGTTCCTTGATCAGTAAGTACCCTAGTGATATCAGTCTTTTTGCGGCCTTCTCCTCCGTTTGGAAAAAATTAATGAAAGCATGCATTTTGCACCTGTCACCATCTGAGCGGAGCCAAAGTAGAGTGACCTGATACATTTCTCAAAAGCAGAGCCTTTCTCAAAGCAAACCGACATCTATGTATATTCAATTCATGTGAGGGCAGTGGCGGAGGCAGAAAGTGGGCGGGAGGTGGGGGTGTGGGAAAAAATTGGGGTCCGCCGTTTTGTTGACCCACACGGAAAACAAAATTAACAAAACTACTAAATATAATAATAAATACATAATAAAAATTATTNTAAAAATCCATTGCACGATTTATCCAGGCACCAGCACATAGTCCCTTTTTTGGAGAACCAGAAGTTTCCTTCGAGCTTTAAGTAAGTATGGAGCTCGCAGTCTCGAAGAGACGTTTTCATTTTACTGAGGTGAAAGCGAATAAAGAAAAAATAAACTGAGAAATTCTTCTTTTTTTTTTGTTGCACACCAAACACTTTATGGGCTGGCGCAACTGGGCTAGAACGTTCTGTCTTATGTGTCATAAATAATCTGCACACCTCTCGCACAGCGACTACCACCTCCTGGACCATTTGAACTTCTCGTTTGTCGTTTGGGAGAATTTTTCGAAGGCCAAAAGGGTTCCAAAACTGACTTTTGAGCGTTTGTCGATCCCAGATGGCCCGCTGCGCGGTGGTTCTAGAGCAATTGCCTTATTGCCAGAACATCTCGGACTACAACTGTTGTAAACTACATTAAACATTTGATTTTGTAGCGATTTATGAAGTTCGGGGATAGAATTTTGAACCAGACATCATTTTTGCACCAACTTAATGTAACACTTTATGACAAAGGCAAATTTATCTAGGAACTAAGTCGATTTTTTTTTTCAGAAAACCCATCCTCTTCTCAACACTTTTGTGCTACACCCTTGATCTAAGTTGATTCGAAAGCAGTAATATTCAAAAAGTCGATGGACAGAGTTCCATTAATGACTTTATTGTGACGCTTTTCCCTATGTACATCGTATATTGGACAAGAAAGGCAATAATTGGCAGAATTTTACTTCATCCTCACAGTAATTCAATGAAGTTGCGGTTGTCTAGGTAACTACAATTTTTTTCTCTCCATACATAACTTCGGACGTATGTAGGGGTAAAGTGTGTTCGAAGATAGCTACATGCTAGTGTTACACTTTTCCCCCCCCTGCGTCCGCCACTGCTGGAAAGAGCAGATTTAAATTATATCTGGATTGCAGGCTAAATGAGGCGTACTTATGCATCGTTTAGCTGTATTTATTTGTACTGTAAAGTAGTTTCAAAAATTTGGCGACCCATTCTCGGGGGGTGGTGCCCCCCCCCCCGCGTCTGCCACTGTGTGAAGGGCTCATCAGTGAAATCGCACGGAAATTTTTGAGAAGGAACAACTCCATGTTGGTCACTCCGGAAATTCTTCGAACAGTCCTCGTAAAAGAATATGATGTTAAAATCAGTTCGAACGTCGACAAATCAATAGAAGTTTTAGGCTTGACTTCATCTGTGTCGTGGCCGTTCAGTCTGATACTTTGATATTTTGAGTTACCGGAATCACAATATGAGAGTGCGAAAGCGGCATAGTAGGTCCAGAATGCAGTAGTGTGCACTTACAAATGCTTACGCAATTGCGTCACCTATGGAACGTTTTCGATTGAAAGCAGAATTGGAGCTTGGAGGAAAGGTCGCGTAGCCGTTACGTTTGACAACAAAAATGGGAGAAGCATAGATTTCTCCAGATGAAACTAGGGCTGATTCCGCGGCGTCAGACGAGCACAGTCCCTAGAACCGCCATCCTTTCACTTATCTCTTGATTTTTTGGTTTTCATAATCCAGTATCACTCCAAAATCCAAGACATTTTCGATTTTGTCAAAGTACTCAGCTTGTACAACAAGTAGGAAATTACAGTGATCGGTAACAAAATCTGCACTGCTAAGTGTACAGGTGAAAATACTCGTAATTGCAGAGTAATATCATCGAATCTTCCCCGCTCATTCGATAAACCTATTATATGTACATGCACGTAGGCTAAAGTGTAGAAAAGGACCGGCATTAGACTTCTGTTTTGGGCTCCTCGAACTTTTCTTTCGTAATCCCCGTAAACTTCATAAAATGGTGCTGCAGTAAGAAACAGATGATAGGTACATATATTCGAGACAGATAACCAATTTAGACTTCCGAGAAGTGAAACCTTTCGTTTGAGCAACTGATTTAACTTCCAAAGTTTCCGCATACAAAGAATGCTAAAGAATGCCGTAAACAAGGTTTTTATTATCGATGTTTCGACGCCAAGAGGAGTTTCTTGCCTTCGCGGTTCATACATATATCGTGCAAGGGCATCTGTGGTGAGTTTTCTTGTTAGCATAGCACTACTTCGTTAGTCCCTGTTAAATAGTGCGAAATTAAGCATTTGGACATTTTTGAGTAGAGAAAATTTTCCAATACTTGCGAGCGCAATCGGGGGATCAGTAGTTTTGTCGATCAGCATGAGTAGCTGCATTATTTTCCAAAATTCAAAGCTTGAAGCTGTGCCCGGAAGGAAGTAATGAGCAAAAATTCAAAAGCTGATTTCTTTTTGGCCAACATCGTAGTTCGTTTGATGAGGTGGGGGACGTCCACGGACACTTACCACCCGCACGCGTAGCGTCAGGCCGTTTTGCCTCTTTGAACTTAGCATGACGGCCAAACGTGGTCCAAAATGGTCCAAAAGGTGCTCTAATTCAGTCTAGCACCTTATTAGTCATCCTAGGTTGGAGCTGACCTGCCCTTCCTGAGAAAAGACTAGAAAAGGCTAGGATCGATAGCTTTCTATACACTGCCTTACCTGGGCTTGAGGTGCGCGGGTGGTAAGTATACTTTGGACTGAATAACGTATTCGAATAAGAAATTCGAATAAACATTCGAATTCGAATAATTCGAAATTCGACTATTCGAAAGAAGTCCATTTTCGAATTTATTCGAAATTCGAATTTTCGAAAAAGGTCAATTTTCGAATTTATTCGAAACTCGAATATTCGAAAAAAGTCAGTTTTCGAATTCACTCGAAATTCGAATATTCGAGAAAAGTAAATTTCCGACTTTATTCGAAATTCGAATATTCGAAATAGGTTTACTTTCGAATTTGTTCGAAAATCGCTTTCTCTCAAATAATCGAATGATTTCGAATATTCGAGGGGTTTTTTGTCCGCACCGTAGAGTTTTAAATTCGAAATTTTTTTTCGAATTTTCGAATTTCTGAAACAATCGAATTTTCGCATATTCGAACTTTCAAATTTTTGGAAAAATCGAATTTTCGAGTATTCGAACTTTCGAATTTCTTGAACCTACCGAATTTTTCGAATATTCGAATCTTCGAATTTTTGCGAACCATCGAATATTCGAATATTCGAATTTTCGAATTTTTGCGAACCACCGGATTTTCGAATATTCGAACTTTCGAATATCCGAATGTTCGGATATTTTTTCGAATAACATTCCACTTCGTGAAAAAAAATTCGTAAACGTGCATGTAGTTGAACAATGAATTATGCTTCCTAACGACAACGTCCATGAAACTGTTCTGGTGGCAGGTTTCATCTGCGGTTTCTGAATACCTCTCACAAGCTCCTCATTATTGAGAACTTGTGCTACAATACGTATGTGCACTCGATAATGCACGGGTTCTTGAACTGCAAGTAACTGAAATTCTTGCTAGTTTAAGAACGCGAATCTGTTATGAGACTTGAAACTATGGCTCAATGGATCCTAAAGCGGATGAAAGCCCGTTCCGATTAAGAAACTTCTTCTTCAAAGCAGCTGTGTTGCAGTATAACAAAACGAACCGTTGTAGAGAGTGTAGAGGTAGTGACGCCTTAAAAATTACTTCTCATCTTGGTTACTGCGGTTCATTTACCATAATAATGAATGGGCTTCTAGCCATTATCAAACCATCAGCGACACAAAATAAACTGCTTATTACATCGCTTCTGATTGTTACTTCTGTTTACACGGTCTCAGCTACATGCTAATATAATATGTTCCATTCATATGCGAAGGCCAGTATGAGGATGAAATTTCTGCATCAAAATTTCGAGGTACGTATGTTTATACAGGAGGGAAATTGAGAGGGTCTTAAAATTTCGGGCAAACGTAAATTCCATAACTAGCGGATAAATACTTGAGAAAAAGCTTCGACAAAGGTTCGTAATTTGACTAAATATCAGAAACAATGCAGTGCGAAAGTTGTTATTATATGTAGTTTGCGCCTCTGTTATGTAGCCTCGCAAGAAATTTTTGAATCAGAAGTTTAATTAAAGCACCTGGATTTTGAGGTGTACAATCAACTCTGATTTGCCGGTAAGATCCTCGTCGCGTACGTCGTATGATTAGTAGAAGAGTTTTAAGGGATTTTAAGGCCCAATCATCGCCGGCTTTCGTATGGGGACAAAGATACTCACGGGTTCTTAGAGAAAAATTTGATTAGAATGATAAATTAGATTGGTATTTCAATTGAAACGCTTCTTCAGCGATAACACGGAACTCATATATAATAACAACATAGATGCAAAGCACAAGTGTTTCAAGTATTCGAATTTTTGGCTCACGAAGCCCCGAATATTCGAATTTTCGAATAACCAAGAACCCTGGAATTTTCGAATATTCGAATTTTCGAATATTGCGACACCTCATCCACCACAGTAAGACTTGTCAAAAAGACCCCCATGCGGCAACAAGGAGGTGTTGCTGTTGTGATTTCCTACATAAACCTCGAGAACGACTTATGAAGTAAAAAGATTTGAGGTCACTGTCATCGTATGGAATTTTTCAAGCAATAGACACATGAAGACCATCTTGATGAGACCCTGCCGTTAAGATTCGGTGCCATATTGCAGCTAGAATCCCTAGAGCACTGATTCGGCCGGTATATTTCTTCGTATCTTTGAGTTTTGAGAATGTCATGATTGAAGTCGAACCTACTTGCAGAGCGTCTATCATAGTCGAAGAAATCTTCACCACTTCAAATTCTAACGTCATCGGAGAATCCCCGCTTTCCGAAATAGTCAAACTGCTCAAGTAATCGAATGAAAACGAAACCAAATTTCAAATTTATTCGATTATTCGGAGTTTGAAAACCGAATAAATTCAAAAATTCGAAATTAATGACGAATCGAGTATATTCGAAATTCGAAAATTCGAAATAAGTAGCAAATCGAATATATTCGAAATTCTAAAATTCGAAATAAGTGGCGAATCGAATATATTCGAAATTCTAAAATTCGAAATAAGTGGCGAATCGAATAAATTCAAAATTTTATTATTCGAAAAAATGAAAATTCGAATAAATTCGAAAATTCGAAATTAATGACGAATCGAATATATTCGAAATTCGAAAATTCGAAATAAGTAGCAAATCGAATATATTCGAAATTCGGAAATTCGAAATAAGTGGCAAATCGAATATATTCGAAATTCGATTATTCGAAAAAATGAAAATTCGAAATTCGATCATTCGAAAAAATGGAAAAACCGAATAAATTCGAAAATTCGCAATAAGTGGCGAATCGAATTCATTCGAAATTCGATTATTCGAAAAAAAATTTCGAATATTCCAAAGTATATTGGTAAGTGTCCGTTAATCAACACGGGTCGTCCATCGTCGCTCGTTGCGCAGCTTTTATAAACTGGAGCATGCCTTCCCACGGCTACCGTATTCCTCGAACGTTTCATCCGATATTATACGATGCTCTCAAACTTCAAATACGTACTACGCAGATGGTTTGGACTCAGAAAACAAAAAGCACGAATGGGTAAGGATTTGACCGGACCTTGCCTCTAGCTAGATTTGTTCTATTTGGTTAAATTTGAGACGGTGTGAATAGCAATAGAAACAGCAATATTACAGGGGAACTAGACTACCTTTTTCCTTGATGAAGCCCTCTCGAGATCTCCTTCTTTGCGCAAAAATAATTCAGAACTCCCTCTCCTCGATGTGCGCCTAGCTGGAACATTTGGAATGTTTGAAGGAGCAATAGACTTCAAAATAACTAGTAATTTTCAGCTAAGTTATAATTCTGTCAGCAGCAGCACTGTCTTTTGAGCAGATCTTACAAAATGAGCAGGAATGAAAGAAAAAAATTATGAAGACTTTGCAATGACGTAAGCATGGTCGAGATCAGCCATTGCTCAGCAGGCATGCACTTCATGCTAGGAATAACTTTGTACTGCTGCAAAGAGTTGGATTTGTGTTCGACTCCGTAAATAAACAGATAGGGAGCCTTCCACTTGCTTCGAATCCGTATAGGCATTAGGCATCCACAACTGCCGTGAAAATCTAGTTTCCTACACCGCACCTTGAAAGAAATTATGAACGCGGAACCAAAAGATGCAAATTCTTTGCCCGCTACCGTATGTTTGTGAATGTTACCTCTGGACCATTGCAGAAGCTGCCTTCTATACTGAATCATCATTTATTAAATTTATCGCCATGGCAACAAATGGCCGTAAAAAAGTACAAACCTTAGGAGCTCAGTGTAGTACTTGCTCGTGTGGACTGTGGAAAAGCGGAAGGCTAAGCCTTCCTTACCTCCACGGTGGTACTAAAGTAATTTTTTTGCTTATGCCTTTTTTGCAGTGTTGACAATGCGCTGACAAATATTGTTTCCCAACTTCTCTATAGCTCTAATGTAAGAGATAATTGTCCTTTCTCATGATTTTGCAGTCTGCTCTAACATTACTCCATCTCATGACTAGAAACGAAGTAGAACGAGTAGCCTAAACATCCTAAGTCTTTGGTATTCGGACATGATTTGAGAATCATTCCAACTTTGTCTTTACTTAATGTTCTCCGGGTGGTGAGAGCTACTTCATGTAAAAACTAATCAGAGGTACGGGAACAATCCTTGATTCGAAATCCAGCTGTAACTTTTTAAATACGCAGGACTGGAAATTGCCGGGTTTTTTTAAAGGCTTGCCCTATAAGGTTTGTGCTATGAAGATACATATGTGCCTGTTAGAAAATTTCTTCAAAAATCAAATTAGCAATCGCGCTTTCTCAATTGACAACATGTTTTCTGTTACAATCGAGCCCCTTGAGCCATCTGTTCGGGATTTCGAGATTCCATTCCAGATTCCTGCAGAGCAATATCACCTTGAATGAAGAGAACATAGACGCTGCTGCAACCATTCACTCATTATTCACGAAGTTATTCTAAGAAAAGTCATTTTCCATAGATCTAAGCAGGTGATAGTCTGGTAGTGCAAAGTGCAAAACGGACGGCTGGTGATTTTCAAGCCGTTTTTCCTCTAATGCCTTTGAGTAACATTTCCAGATAAAGTTCCTCTCTTCAACTTCACGGTTCTCCTTGCTTTAACGTACGCATCGAAAACCCGGGCGTTACGGAAGCAGGATGAGAATGAGGTCAGCGCCGTCGAACGCTCCATGGAGAGGGTGATACTCGGAGTAACCAACATCAGGCAAGTGAGGGCTGCAATGCGGTGTCCGACCCTACCTCAGCAGTCGGAGATCAGAGACGCTGCCGTTCATGCCAAGTTAAAGGCAGCGTTCGGGGAAATTCTCATGCCTGGGATCTCGCCAGCACTTGTTGGAGGATTGAACGTACTTCACTATTCAGAAGTTAGAACTGAAAACCACAGTCCCGTGTTTCTAAAAAATGAGGGCTCACAACCCCCGTGAGGGCTCAGTTTGGCCTGCGAGTGGGCAAATGACGGTGCATTACAGCGGTTGAAATATTCGTATGCTGGAGTGTCATACTCTGGTTGTACGGGTTTCCTCTACAACAATCGTTGTTACACCGCCATCAACATCTTGTAGGAAGTATTGAGTCTACAAGCAAGCAATGTACCCTAGAGGTAAAGTTTCCAGATGTTCTATTCCGTTTCTTAAAGTAGAAATTAACATCAGATCCGTGTTAAGCGGTCTCAGAAACCCCAGAATCGGAATCTCGCTAGCGAAAACTTCCCCGAAAGCTGCCTTTAAAGGCAGCACCCACGAAAATTTTTGTCATCGAGATTTTAGCGCAGTCTTAAGTTTTTGACTACGGTGAGCACGAGGGTATCGGTCAATTTTGTTAAAACTTCTGAAAAGCCGATTTCTGAATGTCCTTATTTCGCTGAGTTAGATCGGAATGGTCGAGTTGCGCGGAACCGATCTGACCAAAAAGTCGATAATGCTGCCTCTGTCGTCACGTACTTTTTCGACGAATTTGGGTATTTACCCGGATTTGCAGTGTTTTCGAGCAAAAGAAAATGGGAATAGCAAAAGGGAAGGATGACAGTTGCACGAATGTATCCGTGGAGCAAGAACAGAAAATGTAAGGCAAAGGACAAGAATAAATATCGCTAATTCACAATTAGAGATAACAATTAAACGATACGAGCCGGAAAGGGGTAAACAACTATTGAAAAGTGAAAGTAGAAAGTTTTTCTGGCAATTATGACCAAAATAGAATTGATGAATTGAGGCGGAAAGAGCGCGGAAAAGAATTTTTCATAGGAAAAACTGAGTGACGGCAGGCAAAAACAGCTGATCCGTGTCAAATGTCGCTCCAATGCTACGCTTGCAAACAGGAGAACTCGTACCAGCAGGGTGGCTTGTACTGTTGTACTGGAGTTCTTCTTCTAATATCTCGCGTAAGCCGTGACTTCCGACACCATTTTTGTCGCAGAATTGTCGGGACTATGCTTGAGATTTGAAAACTTCCAAAAGCTCGAAGATGAAAATTATCGTGGGTGCTGCCTTTAAGTGAGATGAGGTGGGCCATACGCGTAATGCGTTTTGACGATAGTCGATGGACAAGAGTCGTCGGCAACTCATCTCTCAAGCGCACAACAGCAAGACCACCGCCCAGGTGGTCACACTTCTTTACGGAGCCCCCCAGAGAACTATATGATGCTCTTCGTGTCTTTCGGCTACACTGAATCCATGGGACAACACCTACGCGTGAGAGACACAGATGGGAATATTGTCGGCGGCCGTTCGTTATATCCGAAGACCAACGGGAGTCAAGGTGACCAAAGAGAAGTAACACGTGGTGGGACACTGTCAAGTTGGAAGAAGATTTTGATCTTGAAGTATCAATCCTTAGGTGGTGGCCAGCTGCTCAAGATTAATCTCTTCTTCCTATTCTTTTTTCTGAAACTCACCGTGCTCAAATCCATCGAAACGTCAGCAGAGTTAAGAGAAGTTCCCTCAGAATCGGATTTTGCATGCGAGTGTGCTGCTCCGTCGGTACTTACCACAGACTACGTTTAAGGATCTGCTGACAACCCCCGACACTTACCTTTGGTAATTAAGTGTTTTAGCTAGGTAGTCCAGGAGCTCAATGGTGCAACTTGCCATCCTCGTTCGGTCGGATGAAATCATGTGGAAAGCGTTCATCTAAAAAACTGACGTAACCCATTCTCCGGAGTCCACACCGTGATCGACTGAAAACATAGTAAAGCCTCCACCGAATGTCTAGTTGCTCTCTGGTCTAAGGGGTCGACAGGTTGGAACGAATGAGAATGAACACAAATTGTCCCTTTTCTGGCTAAATCTGAACCATCTCAATAGAACCAAATGAAGAAATTTCGAAGTAAAAAAGATGAAGTAAGACTAAAGAAAAATGAAGCTTTGCAACGGTTGGCAATCAAAAGCAATCAAAACGAAGCCGAAAATATAACCTTCCTCGACACTTCATGACATTTAAGAGTGACATCACCCTAGTCAGCATTTGCTAAAAAGTTACCTTATATTCCTGCTATAGGTTGACCAAATACCTCCAACTTCGAAATGACCAGAATTGCTGGATGTTAAGATTCCGCAAACTCGTGGATTTTCAATTGTTCTGCTACGTACAGTGGGTGTCGATGGCGGTGGCCCTTCTGCGGCCTCGAAAAGCACGCGGCGCGACCGCTTCGCTTGAGAAGGAGTCCCCTCCAGAACAGCTAATTATGGGGTGTTCTTGATAGTTAGTCAGTTTTCTTATTAGTTAACATCAAATATGATGAACAACTACCAAAAAAAGGTGTAGAGCATATTCCTGGAAAGGGCGATGCGCCTGAGCTCTGCGAATGGTCAATTTGCCCAATTAGCCAATCACAGAGCCAGTCCGCGCCGCCCTCTCCGGGTATAACGCCCCACACCCCCGAAAACCCCAGATTCGCTACTACGATTCCATTGTGAGTGGCGCGGTCGCGTCGCGTGCTCTTCGAGGCCGTAGATAGGCCATCGCCGTCGACGCCTACTGAATATGCCTCAGTTTTATCCGAACACTGAATATCCTAGCAAATATATAGGTTGTAGGGAAAGTTCTCGCGGTTTTTCAAACATCATATTTTATTGACTTTTCAAGAACAGGAAAACACATTAAGAAATGAATAAATCACCATCACATAATATTACTCTTTGCCAATTTTTGGGAAGTGTTTCGATGCATTCACCATAGAACTATACTGGGATTGACTGAAAAAGTTGCTCAACCAGCGATCCAAACCTTCTTAATCATCGCACGCTTTCCCTCGCAAGGCTTTACAGAGAGTCAGGAGAAGTTGGTAATCTCTTGGCACAAGATCAGGCCTGTATAGTGCTGAAGTCAGCACTTACCATCCAAAGCCGAGTAGCTTCTGGCGGGCCACTTGACCAGGGTCGTGCAGGAATTGACGTGCCGTAATTCGGATCCTTTCCTGCGACTTTTGCAGCCATTCTATGCAGTCGCTGACAGTTCAGATCTACCGTGAGCGCAATATAGCGTGGTAGTACCTAGCAAAGTATGATACCTTTACAGTCACACCAAGTACTGATCATAACCTCCAGAGGGTTAAGACCTGCCTTTGACTGCGGCTCATGCTGTTCATCCTTGTCAACTCAAGGTGGACTGCGCTTGATGTTGACGTACAGGCACCAATTCTCATCTGCTGAGAAGACGGTCTTCATCTATTTTCTTAATGCGTCTACGAGGGCATTTCAGTAGCCACCTCGGCACGTCGCGGGAGATCGCGATCCGTCAAATCACCATCAAACACTGTGATAACTTTTATTCTTTTCCCAACTGACGCAGGTGACCGGCGATGGTGGCAAAGTGAACATCAAAGACTTGAGTCTCTCCACACATAGGTTGCCTTGGATCTGAATCCACCAGCTGCCGCAATCGGCCGCTGTCGACTCCGGATGCGCGTCCCGACCATGAGGAAACATTGAGGTCGAAGTCGCCAGCACGAAAGCGTCTGGACCAATCCTGCACAGGGCGATCGGTCACTACACCGTCCCCAAATAAACCGTTAATACGGCGACTGGATACGGTTGCTAATTCACCAGATTTGAAGCCGTATACTAAAAGGCTGCGAATGTACTGTTTCGAAAAATTTATCTTCTTGGCAGGGTTTGTGCAGGAGTTTACAGTGAATGACACTAATAAACGTGCACATACCTGACCTCCTTATATATGCAAAAGATAAGTCGCTGCAAGGCAGCGTGGGGTTAAAAAAAGCAAATTTTTGAAAACCGCGAGAACTTTCCCTACAACCTAATATGTACGTCAAGGCCTACATGTGAGTTGGCTTCCGATGTTGGGCTCTCGTTAGTCACTCGAGTCAACGCCTTCCATTCTTATTATGACACAGTTTTGTATCTTAGCCGACGGGAAAATAGATTTTTATAGCTTTAGTTTCATAATATGTTGCTTGCACAATTTTTCTGCAAAAAGCGTGGCTGAATGAGGACCGTTT
The DNA here is from genome assembly GCA_000688135.1 of Ancylostoma ceylanicum. Taxonomy (NCBI): domain Eukaryota; kingdom Metazoa; phylum Nematoda; class Chromadorea; order Rhabditida; family Ancylostomatidae; genus Ancylostoma; species Ancylostoma ceylanicum. The sequence goes on along the minus strand of JARK01001362.1, from coordinate 946,738 downwards.
ACTTTCCTGATTATTCCTCCTTACTGTGACACGACGTCACTGAAATACAACAACTATAACTTTCTTATTTTCCCAAGACCAAATCCTCAAAAGAACATGACGTTATGATACTGTGCAGTGCTGCTGTTTTCGTATCCACCTACGTACACGTATTTGTGGTGCAACTCTTTCTAAGCACTACACATTCGTTCCCGTCAACACCTCTTGCTCCAGCATTATTGCTTGCGCTCTGCGTAAATTACCTATTCAGGTTTCAAGCAGATAATATCCAGAACGCCATTAACGACCAATTGTCCCTTGATTTGTGGATAGGTAAACCTGTGTCATATCTACAAGATTAAGAATAATTTCCCATTCGCTGTATGATACCACCCTTATGGTAATGGAAAGTAATTACATGTCAAATAGTGCTAACATAGGGTAATTGTCTGGGTTTGGTATCACTAGTTAGATTCAGTGACTTAGCAATTAGCTGCCAGTGTTAACAGCTCAGCAGCTGCTACATATTATTCATTGTGAACTTCTGTTGTGCACTTTCCTTTCGAGTAGCTCTTGTGGAGCACATCTAGTGGTCCATGCCTCTATTCATCATAGTTGATGACATCCTCTTGATATTAGATCGGATATTAGATCCGTGTTATGCTCACTTGAAGCACTGTACCATTGGATTCAGTTTGCAAATATTAAAGACAAAATGCTCCATTCTCAGCCCTGGAACACTTGGTAAATACATAGCCTATGAGCAGCAAACTCTCTTTCAGCTGCTCCACTGCTTCCTTGACTACAGCGTTCCGACAAGATAGCAATAAAAGCTACGAAAGGCAATATTGTTCATCTGTGCCAACAATTATTTGCTTCATATTTTCACTGATCGGAATCCAAACTGGTGAATACAACGCTCTACTCTACGTCCCGACACTGGCGAACTCCGAAGCGCTACGACGTAATACAGGCGTGCCCACATGAGCACACAGTCTGTCTCAGAGCAGGTGTCTTCAAAAAGTCCTTCCACTACCACATCATAGTCGCCCCATTGCACACCATTTTCAGAATCTTTGTCACCCTAAAATGCTGTCATAACACCCTAACAATGGATTGTTGCGAGGCTATTGTTGGACATGTGAGCTCAGTGGTGCTCAAAAGATCCATTATCCCCATGAAACAGACGGAAGGGGGGGGGGGGAGTTCCGAAGTAAATTCAGCGCACAAAACCACAGAATACATAATGAAGATTTTATTATCGCTTTTGAATGCAAAATAGCTTCAATAATGAGGTAAATAGGTAAAGATAAATAGCAAAACAACTTCTTGGGTTGAAGCCTAGGAGGACGAGCCAAGCTACACCTCGGTTCTTGCCGCTGCAATGGCAGGACTAAAGCGGGGCATGGCTGCCTTCCAGCTCAGATATTGCTGCCATTAACGTCCCCCTCTCTATTTCAGCTGAAATCAAGGGGAGGATGAGAACAGTGCGGGGGGGGGGGGGG
>JARK01001362.1:884453-922455 GCA_000688135.1 Ancylostoma ceylanicum | reverse complement strand
GCGCTCGTTTTCTGCGGTCCTATAACGCTTGATCATCGGTGTATAAGCTGTGTTTATATATTGTGTTCCAGCAGGGACAATAGTCCTGGAGAAATTAGAGACAAAGAGAAATTCCGTGGCTGCGACGTGATATTGCAGCCTGAAAATGTTACCGTAATCCAAAAACATTTATGCAACGGTATAAGAGCGCCTCATGGGATTGTTGTGATATGTATACTCGCGGTCGTTCTGAATCAGTGCTAGTCACTTCGCCGACATCTCCACGCAGCCGCTCAGCACCACCGCAGCAACACGGTTTCATTGCGGTAATCCATCGGCTTTGACACGTTCTGACGCGCATCACGTGTATTTTGACTTGTTTTAACCTTCGTTTCCCTTCCAAACTCGTTAAAACTATGGCAGAACGTGTCAGGACGTGAGAAAACCAGAGAGTCGGCGCAGTTAGCGCGCTTTGCAAGAGCGGTGCTCTGCGGTTGCGATGCGGCTTCGGCAAAGGAACCAGAACTGCATCAGGACGACTGCGACTATACACTAGTTTTGTTTTAAATAAACGTTCGTAGTATACATAGACGCATCGCACAATGATAAAACCAGCTTTTAACAAAAAACCATGCTTCCGCGGCGTCACACAGTACGATGCGCTGTGTTGACGATTCTGGCTTGCTTGCGTTTAGCGTAGAGGGACGTCCAAGTTGCCATTTTGTACACAAATACTCAGCTATCGTCGCGTATGGAACGCACTATAGTGCATCGGAATCCGATCCGGTCGATAAGAAAATCTTTTGTTATCTGACCGGACCGGACTTCGATGCACTATAACTCAGCTATAGATTGCTAGTTTTAGGGTGCCGTGCCTCCGCAACACTAACCCACCGTTCTTGTCGTTGTCATTGCTTTTACATCATAGTCTACCATCACCACCTGTGAATAACATGTCCATCCATGACAGGCTTGTTAGAGATAACGGATATAGACGGAGGGTGAGCGTTGCGAAAGCACGCCACTTTAAAACCAATAGACCATATGTCCAATCTCAGACATTCGTGGGGGTGATGGGCAGGTAGGACCCCCATCGCCCCGCCCACTTTTTGAGTTGAGGGAGCGTATCTGGACGTCCGAGAAGAGCAGAGCGTGCTGCCCATAACCCCGGTCGTCCCCCCATCCACCGGAACCCAATAATGCGCTCGGGGGACAACTGCGAGGGCACGTGGGGGAACGTATTTCGATTGTCGGGAGTAGGTGCCCCACGATTTTGGGTCCACCCCCAGGTACAACTGGGGGTGGACCCATTTCCACCTGCATTCCACCCCCACGAATGTCTGAGATAAGGTTCCGCTGGTGGTGGACCGGTGTACGCGCCCCACTACCCTGTCTGGGTAGGTTGTAACAAGAAATAAGCCCGAACTACATAGCTGGGGATAACACTGTAATGAGTAAAACGTGGGAATGCACACACAACCGAATTGACACATTAAACGTAATGCAGCGCGTGCGAGCCGGCCTTAAAAACTGGACTCTCCTGTAAACTTATTTACGGTTTACAATGCCTGAAGCAATGCTAAAGATCCTGAAGCCATGATGAAGCACAATGTGGAGTCGAGACAACAACAACGGCGCTATGAGAATCGAAATGCACTTCCAGATGCAAGTTGAGCTGGTTCCCGGCTAGGGTTCTTCAACGTCGCCGTTTTTCCAGCATTAACACTGATGAAGACAAAGCAGTGGTGGAAACGGATTATGTCCTCGTTTAGGTCGTTGCCTGTTTTGGAACAAACGTACAAGTGCAGAAATCTTTGAGAAACTGAAGGAACTTGTCACTTCTGCCGAATTCAAAACCTTGACTTGTCAAGCATTTTGTGGACCTGTTACGTTTTGAAACCTATTGTAAACCTACCCAATCAGCAGGACACCTGATTGGGAGCGCTTCACCATCGAAAATACTCAGAAACCCTACTCACTTAGCGATAAGAGCTAGAAGTGATTAAACTGGCCAAGTCAAGAACGTTCGCGAATGCACACGGGTTCGCTCGAGAAAACCCCATGAATGCTCGTGAAGTGAGAAACAAGCTTTATCAATGGGATAAAATAGCACTTTCTTTTCGATGAGCAACAAGTGTGACATAGATTTAGGCGTTACTGGCGGAGCTGACCGAGCGAAAGGGCTGCAGTTTAATGGAGAAATGGGCCGGACGCTCCTCATCGCGGCAATCGATACGCGTGGCGGGATTACAACTGACTAAACAGTAGGCACTGTGCTCGCAAATTGGCCCCACTCGCGAAAACACCCCCGAAAATGTTCGTGCCGACACCATTTCCATGGTTAGCTTGAGGGAAATCTAGACCCTTTCAATTCTGAAGTAATAATGTTCAGCCTGTGGAAAAATTCAGTGTCGGAACTCAAGGAGGTGAAAACAATGAATCATACACCTGCTCAATTGAAAAGTGAAGATGTACTCCGTATCAGCGCAGAAGAACGTTGAAGAGAACTCCGAGCAGAAGATTAGCGAGGAAATTTTACAATGTATGACTTCTAGCAGTTACCACGGCAGAACTTGCAATGCTTACCATTTAGTGTAGAAATTGTTGTTCACTCGCAGTACTCAAATCCCTTCATTTTTGAAACATATTGTCTTAGTTTGGTATTCAGTCATGCATCCAAAAATAATCATGCTATCGGAAGATAAGTACATGCTTCTAATGCCTTCAATTAGGGGCAAATATTATCGAATCAAGTTTCGCCAAACAGCAAAGCTGACCAAGCTAACAACAACTAGCAGCTCTGTGAAAACCTTCACCAATTCAAGTTCATCTGCCGCAGTGACGATCATAGAATTCAAAGAAAAGGGGATTTCGAGTTGGAAAACCAAAATACCGGAGACGCATAAGTACATCTGTACAGATGAGTCCAATAGTTATGGTCCACCCATCAAGGACGATAAATCGCAAAATATTAGGGAAGAAAGGACACAGGGAAGTTCATAGCGTTTGGAGAGAGGGGACGGAGGGGAAAAGGGTAAACTGCATGTAAAAGTACTCCGCTCTCGAAACACGTTGTTATTTATGACGAAATGCCCACCAAATAAATTACCTACAGTACGCACTGGTCTTAAATCGATGCCGCACAGCTTGGTGGTGAATGACCTCACTCGTATACGCAAGTGTACCAAGTGTGTAGATGAACCATAAATTATGATTTTAGTGTTCGCCTGCAGACGGACACACGTGGTGGCGTACACTACGTCCACGGTTTTTCATACCGCGAACCCTCAATCTGAAGCGTTGACAGATGTGCTTTGGTTCCAGAACAACAAACTTTGTTGATGGACAAGTGTCTGGTGCATTCCTGTGCTCCTTTACTTCTCTAATACCTCTCTAACTCACATTTCTCCTAGAAGAAATGCAGTCTCGTCTTATAAATACAGCCAGAATAACCCAAAGTGTTTTGTGTTCAAACAAAGCTACACACCATCATTGAGCAGTGGAACAATAATGCCGAGAACATCATCGGATAATGTGCGCAGGTGGGTTAATATAGCGTCCCCAACCAGTCGCAACGAATATGAGCAGATCTCTCTACTATCCCCACAATACATATCCATGTCATAATTGCGTACAAAATAGCCTTATAAACTGAACGAATGCAATACTCTTGCTCGAACAGTCTAACAATTGTGCGCACGGGATATGCCAAAGCGTGGACAAGACATATGATATGAAGATCGGAAGGAAAAAGTAGAATGTCTCCTAGAGGGAACGCCTTCCGTCACTGTACACCTCAAAATGGAGGTAGCGCCACTCGTTAACCTACGTTAATGAGCCATAACCGTTATGAGATCAATGCTTGGGTTAACGCGTACCAACGTGGGTAATGAATGATGCGGCGCTGCCCTCACTGTGTGGTGTGCAGTGACAATTGCCATTCCCTGTGAATTTTACAAGACATTAAAGCGTCTAGCCAATAAATACATAGAAAGCAAGACAATGTCCAAGGCTTCAGCATCTTTACAAAAATCACACTCCAACAGTTCTCCTTTGATTTTATCTCTTTAATCATAAGAAAACCCTGAGAATTTCGACCCGTACTGAGAATGACAGCAGAATATGAACAACATCAACAACAGAACCGATTAATCTTCTAGCTAATTTCTCCTTCTTCGTGTATTCCTTTCTTCAGGTCCTTTTTTGCATCAGAATTTTGGGCATCCTCATCGCTTCGCTGTGATAAGACACTCATCGCCTCGACAATATAATCGCTCACGTCATTGAGAGCATTCCTCCTTGTGCTGCAGTGTAAGGCTGCCTCGATTAGTTCATCAGCAGTAGCTAGAACATGGTAAAAGGTATTAATTAGTTGAGTATAAGCCTGAAGTCCAAACTGTCTCAGTGGTGTTTTTGAGGTAACTTACCAATACAACTTTTAACGAATTCTGGTAGGAAGGTGATAGCTTGGCGTGAAACATCCAAATCGTTACTTCGCATCCTATTTATATAGGCTTCCTTGAGCTGTGTGCGTGTCTGGAAAGAGCAAACAATAGGAGAGATTTGATGGCGAAAAGACAATGTAGCCTCTGCCTTCATCCCACTCCTTCCCACAGATTTTGCAGCTATTTCCAATTGGATTATATGCTGCTAACAGTGGAAAATAACACTGGCAATCCACATGAGAATTTTGAACAAATCCCTTATTTTTTTCGGTTGACAACGATTTTCTCAATCGAAACCAGGTCTTGAAGGCAGTGTGTCAGCTCGTCACAACCCCACATCATTTGAACATATTCGGGCTGCTGAGCACAAAGATGTACTTTAAATCTCGAGAAGACATCGAAAACGCCGAAAAATACGAGGTCCTTTGGCCGAGAATTCCAAAATTCTCGGCCGGTTGTACGAGAGGCTTCATTTCGCAATGGAAGCTTACCGAGGGTACGGCATTGTTTTCCAACACGGAGATACGTGTTCTGTCTATAATAGCTGCTGCTGAGAAGTTCATTTCGATAAACATTCTCATTTTCTCGCCGCTTCCTCCTTGCTTGCGGTCTGGCAAACTCGTCCATGTCAAGATCACATTTTGCCTCAAAAGTAGGGTTTTTTCACCGTTTTTTCGGATTTCAAGTACATCATTGGAATCAGCGCGTCGAGAAGAATCGGATTCCGTTGACATCTCGATGCCCAAAACGACCTGACACACTGCCTTTAAGGTAAGTTCACGGCTAATTTTTCATACAATTTGTAGAGAACCTTTTATCTGCTATCGTGAAATAAAATCTCCTCCTATACAACTTTTTGTGTAGAATTTAATCCACCATAGCGTGTAAACTCAGTCGAAACTGCTGACGTATTGAGGCACGTTTCAAGCAATCGAAATCATAGGTGTTCGATGTCTAAGATGCTCTAAATGCCTATTCCTTCATGCTGTAATACAATGGGAACTATTGAGGAGATGCGAGCTCATATTAATGACTAAGATTTTCTTTAATCAAGCAGAACCTTTAACCAAGATTCGTTCAGGAAGTCATAAGTACCATTCTGCTTGAACCCATGTCTTCCACGTGCACCCACACCATTTCTGGAGCCGTTTCAACATGCAAAAACAGACAATCAACAAGGTTTTAGTTGGCTTATGGTTAGCATGTTAGACCCCCACCAAAAAAGATGTGGGCTCATGTAGCACCTCAGCCTACATGGTAACCACACTTATTCGAATGGACTACTGTTTCCGTAACATTATCTTTGCAAGGATCCTCGAATGTGAGTTGTACTTATTTCGCAAATAACGCGAGCTTGATTTGAAAAATCAGAATAATATGTTCGGGTCATTCATACGCAAATGCGGGCTAAGTGATGCCGCCAATATTGTCAGCGATTAAGAGTTAGTTTATGCATTAGTAAGGTTGCCGCTATGCTCCTCGAGGAGTATAGCACCCTGCGTCGACGTCACTAGACGGCGGATCGCCAAAATTGGCGACCGACGCACCTGCCGAAAGTCCACAATCGATAGGCACCTTTGCCGCAGTCGCGAACATCAGCGACGATCGGCCGCCAAAGTTGGCGGCCGCTCACAGTCGCCAGAGACGGCGACGCAGGGTGCTACAGTCCTCGAGGACTGTATCAACAGTGTAATTTGGAATGGATCGTTATGCTCGTAAATGGCGCTACGGCCGAGATTGGCCAGTTCGACAAATTGGCTAATCGCAGAGCTGGCCCGCATCTTGCTCTCCAGACACAACACACCAGGCATTACGCCATCAGCGGTTACGCCGCTCTCCGCTGACTCCATGTTTTTAAGAGAAGCTGGTTTCGCGAAGCTATCTGGCAAATACGGAAATAAGTAAGGAAAGGATTAAACTGAAACAAACCTGCGGCTTCTGGTTAATGATTTCGATGGCAAAACCGAACGCGGAAGCACGAATTGACTCAATGGGCGAGTACATCAAGCGAATTACATGTGGGACCAGCTGGTCGCAACTAAATTTCAAAAAAAAAAATAAATGGAGAAGAAAGAGCAGAAAATTCCATCTAAGGAAATGAAACTGAAATTACCGAACCATTCCGAGAATCGTCGAATGGCAAATTCCATATCGTCTATGATTTCGTCGTGTTGGAAGGCCATTTCCGCCATATTCATCCGCAAGTGAATATTGTCCATTTTTAAAACTTTTACGCAGCTGAAAAGTGGGTAATTGAGTAGAAATGCAACATTTCCATGGGAATAGGTGGTATTCGGGCTACTCAGTTCGGAATCTGACAAAAAAAAAGAGCCCGTTCTGAGCTTCTAACTCTGTATCTACAGAGTTGAACACGATGGAATACCACATTGGAGTGGATATAGTACTAGGCGTAGCATAGATGATACTTTGTCAGATTACACAACACACACGAATGTCGGCATACAGTAAACGGAAAAATTAAGAATTCGTGGAGAAGAGGGAAATTGTTCGTGAGTAGCTCTTGTTCTTATTTTCCTTCGTTATTTTGTTTCTATTTTTTTGTGGTAACGCATGATGATGGTAAAAAATTTCAATGTTGATGTGATTCCCATTCTCCTTATTTTTTCCTGCAGATAATACCATCTACTGGAACGTTGTATAAATTATAGAAATGGTTAAAGCAAAGAAGACGAAGAAGCCCACGTCCGCATTCAATACCCAAGGTATCGTTTTTTGAACTGGGTTTTTCACTATCTTCAATAAAAATGATATCTCTCCAGCGCTTCCCTTCAACACTGACAAAGGTCAACACATTTTGAAGAATCCAGGAATCGTCAATTCAATCGTAGATAAGGTTCGGCAATGTTTCATTCCTGGTGGATGCGCTCTGGTCTTCTAAGGCAGACAACACACATTTTCTAACAATTATGCAGTTTCTAGTCCGCACTGAAATCAACTGACACTGTGCTGGAAGTAGGCCCTGGAACTGGTAACCTGACAGTGAAGATGCTCGAATGTGCGAAGAAGGTCATCGCTTGTGAGATTGATCCTCGTATGATTGCTGAGTTGAAGAAACGTGTTCTGGCAACGTAAGTTCAGCTATGACCTATTTTCTCTAATTACCAGCTGTCGATCATTACCTTCCTATTTTACAGGCCTCTTCAAAATAAGCTGGAAGTTCGGCCTGGTGACGTTATGAAGGCTGAATGGCCGTTTTTCGACGTTTGCGTGGCAAATTTACCCTATCAGATCTCCTCTCCATTCGTATTCAAGCTGCTTTTGCATCGGCCTCTCCCCAGGTAACTTTACCACTATTTTTACCATTTCCGTATTCCTTCCGCCATGCCTACGGCAGTAATCAAAACATTGGCTTTCATATCGTACGTCTAAAACTCATAGTACTTGGGTAATAAATTGGGTATGCGTGCTTTCTTCCATCTTGATGATTGTGTTGGTTAACCTCCTGATGACCGCGAGGCTCACCGGTAAGCCGCGCCCTCATTGGCATGGTTCAGTTCGAGAGATTATTGACCCTTAATGATATTAGCGGTTTCCGTAGATGCTAACATGGTTGTACTCTTAGATCAGTATGGTTATAGAGACCCTATTTGGAATTTTTATGAAAATTTCGGAGCAGATATCGGAGCTGGTAATTGAGAAAGTGTGGAAACCCGCGAAAAAAGGCGTGGTCTTCAATGGGTTGATTTCTCTTCCCGAGTGTTTGTTGCCTTGTGGAAGAGCATTTCATAGCGAATTTACTCATGTATGAATTATTACAGGTTTCTCAATTTTTGATTCTTCGAAACATTTATAAGACGTTTTCGTATCCTTTCAGATATGCCGTATTGATGTTCCAGAAAGAGTTTGCAGATAGATTAATAGCTAAACCTGGCGACAAAGACTACTGTCGGTTATCGGTCAACGTGCAGCTTTTAGCTAAAGTTTGATTAAATCACTTTTCTAGACTATCTTTTCACTTACCTATGTCACATTTCTTTAAGGTTGAACATCTCATGAAGATTAAAAGGACTGAGTTCCGACCTCCACCGAAAGTCGATTCCGCAGTTGTACGTATTGCCCCGAAGAACCCACCTCCACCCATAAATTTTGAGGTATGATGTTCTGCTACTTGAATTTCCGTGGGAAATTTATTTCTCAACTGTTTCCTCTGAAAAGCGCCCTTTTCAGGAATGGGAAGGCATGCTTCGTTTATGCTTCTTAAGGAAAAACAAAACATTGCTTTCAATATTTAAGCAGAACAATGTGGCTGAGCTAATCGAGAAGAACTATCAGAAGCTCTGTAGTTTACTAAACAAGGTAACTAAGCTGATCATTGATTTTCCATATTTTCCGTCGTTGAGGTTATTTTAATTGTGTATTTACCTCGATGGTAACACTGCTGTTTTCAGCCAGTACCCAAGGACCTAGATGTTAAAAAGCTAATTGAGGACACGTTAACGGAAGCTGGTTTTGCCGACAAACGAGCTAGAACAATGAGTATTGAGCAGTTCCTTGCTCTTCTACTTGCATTTAACAAGGCTGGCATACATTTCCATTCATAGGACCTTGATCTCTTAGCTATCCCTTTATTTTCAACAAAGTAGCAAGTACGAAAGCAGGATGGAAGGAAACACCATTGCTCAGGAGGCAGTTTGCTACTAGCGCATTAACATAATATGTCACACTTTTCAATCTACTCTTAGTCGGCAAATATGATAGACGTATTCAATTTTAGGCCCTTCCCCTATGACATTATTCCTGACACAGTGTACATCATTATTGGTTGCTGTTGTGTTGTTATCGTTTGTTGTTGTTTTGACTGTTGGTCGATTCAAATTGTTATCTTTTACTGTACATTTGAAATAAATACATCGAACTAATCTGATCCTGATGAATCATAATCTGCAACAAGGCCACAGGTTGACTTCGCCCCGTTTTCCTCCTTTTTCTCTTCCTTCAGGTCTGACTCCACAACGTTGAGCATTTCGAATTCTTCCTCGTTTTCACCCAACTCCTGCTTCACAGACTTTCGGACAATTCCGAGCGACAAGGATGACTTCTTAGGAGCAGGGCCGGATTCAAACTGCAAATATCATAGTTAGTATTAGGTTGGTGCATAATTTTCGATGGTTTCTTCGTGGTAATCTTTCTTCTATTAGGATTAGAGGTTTGGATGTCCTTCCTTGATAAGAATATCGCAAAGTATCCACGCTCGCTGCCTAAGGCCTCGCAGAGACCACGGAATGAGCACATTGTGGCCCATACTTTTCTGAGGTTGTAGGACATAGTGAAAGGGATATGAAAACGATTAACAAGTGTTTTTCAAATGAGCACCGTAGAATATTCTTATGATGGAAAGATATTCAAGGCGCCAATTGCCACATAGTCGGTAGTTCGAATACCTCGATTTAAGGGCTTTGAAGTACTCGATGTCTCGAGTGACTCCACAGTCGATTTATTCCAGACTCAGATTTCCCTCGCTATATACTCTGATTTTCCTCGCTAGACCAAAACGTCCGTTAGCTTTCTCCAAGTTTTACCTATTAATACTCACGCTATCGTTTATCCTGCGATCGCGATCCCGCCTTATGCTATTCTTCAATCTTTCAACCGAAGAAGGTACAGATACGCCAGCGGAAGATGTTGATGGTGTTGACGACGATGAAAATATCCGTTTCGAAGTGATTTCGCTGCGTCGCTCTTCTTGACGTTCGTCATAAGCTGTAAGTGTCATCATTACTACACCAAGAAATGAGCTTTAGCGCGAGATTCGTTCGAAAAGTCTCACATTTAACAGTTCGATAACGTGAAAGCATTCCAGCTACTTTCTTATCATGGGGATCTTCTGGGACCAAAGGGATACTGAGGGAACACCGTGCGCGGAGGTCATCATCCCTCGCTCTTTTCTCTGTCAGCTCTTTCTTCTCTTTCTGAAATACCACTTCGTTACTCAGATAGTGTTCTGCTATGATACTATGATATTTAGAATGAGCATTAATAAATTCATATACCCTGAACTGCGCCCGCAGAGCTTGATTAGCAGCAAAATCGTCTCGAAGTCTCTCTTGAACCCATTCGATTTTCTCCATCCGAGACTCTTCATTTGTCGCTTTGCTTTTATCCTGAACAGAACTATTCAAAATTGTATTAGCTGGAATTGATCACGTATACCATCTATACTAGTCCTTTGAAATCAGAATTCGATGCAGTAAACAAATGTTATGAAGTGTAACAGGAACATTGAAACTTCTCCTCTTACCTCTTCTTGATGTTCTGTTTTAAACATTGCATCTGCAGCTAATTTGTGACTAAAATCGCTGTCAGATGTATCTACTTGGTCGATTTCGGAAGGCTCGAAGCGCTTTTCTTGTCGCGAACATCCTTCCACTAGCTCGTAGTCAAAATTCTGAATTTCTCGTGTTAGTTTTTCCTGGTGAATAAAACTGGAGAAATGCCGAGCGAGACCCTTACCTTTGGATCTGTACGTATAACAAAGTAGTTGTCGCATAGATGACATTTCATTCGGAATTCATATAAAGGTGTCGTATAATACATGCCTATCTTCTTTTTCTCTGCGTTATATCGTACGCCCATACCAACGTGATTGTTGCAGCCGAGACACCAAATATTGAATGGCATCTCGAATCTACAAAAGATGTATAAATGCGTATCTATACTGGGCCTAGGGTATATAAATCTAACTCAAAATGGCCTTCACGTAAAGTAACCAACCTGATGACAAGTATTCCCTGTGATATTTTCTTTGCTCGTTCACGTAGTGCATGGGTGCCATGATATCGATTCAAGCTTTTGTGCTTCTTATAGTCGAAATCTGGCGGGTAGTAGAAATTCTGACCTTTACGTTCTCCCATGTCTGACGCTGCAAATCACCCTATAATTGATGCAAGAACCATCAAATAACAAATCTTCATATATCCGTAGGGTTGGAGTTCCACCTCACAGAACTGCAGTATTGTACAGTCAAAAATGAATGCTTTGTATAAAATATGAGCAACGATCAAACATAATAGATAAGAAATGACAATTCTCGTTGTCTACCCGTAAGATGGGGAGAAGGTAAAGACACCTACAAGATAAAGCTTCTGAATATAATTCTACGAAGTATAGCAATTCAGCAACAACGCTATGAACAGTAATACGGACTCACACAGGTATGGCAATAGAAATGTTGAAGGGATTTTCCAAAAAAAAATGTTTACAAGTGGAATTCCTGAAAGCTGAGAACAAAACATTAAATGGGCAAGTAATGAGATACCTGTACCTATCTATCCTGTAAGTATGTGGGCCAGACAAAGCACAACGCGTTAAATGCACACGTCTTTGATAAACACTATTATACCTCCTTATTATAATTTGCTACAAGTTTCTTATTAAAAACAGAAGAACACGTTCGAGATTCATGTTATATTTGGAAATGCAGTTAAAAATTGAAACAAGGGAGTGAAAACGAGTGGGAGAAAACGTTGAGGGTCTAGAAGACCACATGTTTGACCAACGTGGTCAATATTATACCATAACTACATCACACTAATCAGAACAGCCAGTAGTTTAGAGTAAAGCATGAATCAGATGTCAACCACACTGTCTGATTTTGAAGTGTTCTCCATGTCCAGCGTACCGAACACTTGCTCATTGAGGAAGCAGTCGGTTCGATTTCCTCCAACAGCTGTCAGCATTCCCAGTTTGAGAGAAAGAATCGCTTATGTCAGCACTAACACTCTATAATCCCAGCCCATGAGCTTCGACTTCTTCAAACACCGATCTGTCTTGCGATATTATCCTCGTCCAATCTGCTTTCGACAATTTGCTCTTCTCAGTCCTTGTATGCCACACATAGACTCGAGTGCAATTCATAGCTTTTGGTTCGAGATCCGCTCGCGACAACCCCAAACCAGTCAAAAAGTGCGACTCCTAAATGGTATGCAGGTCAGGACTGGGATTCATGAAACGCTGACCATGCAAGCCAGCAATAGTTAGCGGGAATGACTATCCTAGAGATTACTTCAAGTTAGGAGACGCATAACGCGAATTGGTTTGGTAGCCTGGTTTCGCCTAGTTATGCGTTCATGAATCCTAGACCAGAACAACTTGACGATAACAAAAGACAGCCAAACCTGATAGCCCCTAGGCACGTCGTACGAGAAGGACGCTTCACGATTAGCAGTAACTAAAGTGAGATTCACAGCAAACGCAGCCATATCAATGGGGAACGGGCGTTCCGGTTTCCAAACTGCGTTGAACCCGACCACAGTGCCTGAAATTGAAAAAAAACCATAGAAGTTGAAACTTTTTCGGCTTGAAAGAACTTGTCATATACATGAAAACGTGAACATTGAAACATTTGTATGACAAAACAATTCCAACCTACCATTTTCAGCTAACAACGGCTTTTCAGCTACAAGGCCGCCCACGATACCGACTGGCCAGATTCCAACAGCGTCTATTGATCGAATTTCATCAAACAATCGCAAATCATATGTGTTGTCGTCATCTCCAAAGTAAACTGCACCAGTCTTTGCTCGCGAAAGTTGAGTTCTAAAAGTAGATAGTTGTGGTTCTAACAAATAAAGAAGAGCCTGCAATTCGCAGCACTATGGATAAATTAAATTGAAAGAAATATAACAAATGGATAGTAAATGGAATGGTCACTCAATGAAAACTGTCAAGGAACCTAAGGAAAAGTTGAATATTTCTAAACAAAAAAAGGCACTGAATGAAGATATGTTTCACCTTATCCAAGCTAGAGCAGCATTCCGTTGTGGAACACCTCGTGGCAGGTACCAACTAGGGTCGGAGTGTTTCATCTTCATGTTCGCTGGTGTTTTCACGCATAAATGTGTGTGAGGTAATTGGGATCTTAAGAATTTCAATTTCGAACTGATGACAGCAGGGGATCATGAAATGAACAGAATTTTTACCGCTTCAGGATCCTCGCAACACTATCAGATGCTGTGGATGCATCCTCAATCACTATCCAGTGTAGGTTCGGAACATGAGAAAGAGCGTAAGACAGTCTTGTGAGGTCAGCCTTTTGAGCGGGTCGAAAACTGGTTGGAGTCACGAAGTAAATCATGGGTGCATTTTTTCGACCCGCATTAACGAGACTCAGACGATCGCGAACCCTGCAAACCCACTGTGACAAAATAAAGACTAAAATTCCATAAACCAGAGGTGAGGGTTGAGAAAGATAGGAATATGCCTCCAGACAATCGTTCAAAAAAAAAAAGAGCCGTGGCTATAGGGCTCACCAACCACACAAGGCTCATGAGACTTGTAAAGCAGATTGAAGGATAGAGATAGATAGTAAACAGATGAAGTGTTGAATTATTAGAAGCACCAGAAAAATTAGTCAAAGGGAAATTGTGTTTAAACCCAACCTATACCCAGCTATATACCTGGAATGGTGAACTTTTGAAAAAGCGGCTACCTTTCAGCGGATCTAAACAAATGAAAGATTTTGCCACGCTAGTCATGTTCTTCAAGAGTCCAAGCAATAACAGTAAATCTCAAAAAAAAAAAAAAAAGGAAACAGTGTCGAAAAGTAGTGCTAACAAAGCGGAAGAAACTGAAACGTGAAGTAGGTCTTAGATCCAAAATTAATCGAAATAGACCACTAGGTTCACTAAAATTCCATAAGAGCCATTTCGAAGAAAGTCTACAGTTCCAAGAAGAACTTCAAAAATTCAGAAGTCGCATTGTCATTACCACATAAAATGTGTATCTATTGTATTCCTAACTTAAATATGAGAAAATCGCTGTAACCGCGTTTGTAGAGAAAAGGTAGAGCCATTGAAACAAATTGGATGTTAGAAAATCTTTGGAAAATACATTCTGAACACCGTTATGAAAACAACGCAGCTATAACTTACAACGGAAAGGCAATAGTCAATAGGCAATGCTGTCTAGAGCAACGACTTTGTATGCTAGAAACTGTGATGCCAAAGCAAAGCTAAGTAAATTGTACAGACAACAAAAGCAAAGAGGATAAAACTTACAAGACCTCCAGCTGCTGCTCTCTCCTATCCAACCTTACGATATCGCGTTCCTTATTAGCTATGTCCATGAGCAGTCCATCTCGCTTCCGCTCCAATGTTTGAATCTGAAGTGAGATATGATAACATGATGTTTTCAGAAGAAAATCACAAAGAAAAGCTGAAAACTGACCTCTGCTAACAAAGTCATTTTCTCTTCATCCAAATTCTGCACTTTAGATATAATGAAGCCCAGCTGACAGAGGAAGAATAGTGCAACAGCGGCGAACGCTCGAAACCACCAGCGATCCAGTATTGAAGACATCCGTTGGCGATATCTGCAAACGATTAGGGCATATGGAGAAGCAATCTGCCCTAAAATGGGGTAGGGCGACACTCAAGATAACAAAAGAATCCCCGTGGATCTGATAAAAAAAATCAAGCCAATGGTAGGAACATTAGCAAATCCGAAAATTCGCGCCCACCACATCAAGGAATATCTGAGTAACACTGGAGAAAACTAAATTCAAGTGCACCTTGGGCTAGAGTGTAGCAAATCCGAAATGGTGGAAGTGTTCGCTTGCTCGAATTTCAAATATGTATCTCTCTGGTGCAAGAAAAAAATGAGGTCATTGTATGAAAAACTCTCAGTGAAACTGGATCTCTACCTACAGGATACCATTTTCACTCGCATCGAGTTCTTCCTTCTTCAAAAAAAAGTCTGAAATTTGAGGCTCCCCAGCAAATCATTAGTGGTGAAAAAATAAAACAGCGGCTCCATGGAGGTTGGAGTGGAATAACCTTCCTGCACTGTCTCATTCATTCATTGATCATCTAAAGACACACATTCGTGGAAAACAATTACGAAACGATAACCCTTCACTTTATCCTCTGTATATTAGGTTGTTGCAAAATCGATGTCGGATTTTTGGACCACGAACTTTGGGCTAACGCTTTGGAATGCCAAGTGGTGCTTTCCCCACATTTTTTTACTCGTTCGAAAGCAAATTTCTTCCTCTTTCTGCTTGTTCATTTTTATTCAGATCTGCTCACTTTTACTGTGGTTTTCGGACTTGAATTAAAATGTACTCGTACGCTAAAATTCGTCTCAAACTGTTTCGTGGACTCGAACTCGATAGCAAGAGGGTGGCTTGGACATAAAATACTGTCAACCTATGAAGGAGGGAATGCTCAACAAAGTGGTAGTCCAGTGCTGGACCAAGTCGTTTAGTATTGAAGACACGTGCCTCAGAGTTATGGACTAAAATTCGACGACCTCAACGCCGTTTTGAAAGCGCCTGTAGAAGCTATCACCAGGAGACCTGTTCAGTATCTCGAAGGTGGCCTTGAGGTTCATTATTCTATTATTTTTGGCGCCATCGGAGAAACGAGAATGATGAAAAAACTGAACAAGTGAATTCAATTCGAATGTCCTCCAGTATTTCACAGTGGCTGAGGACCACACTTTTCACTCAATACGCTCTGGAAGTAGATGCAGCCAAAGATCAAGACTCTCCCTTATAAGCCTTACTTAGCGGACTGTTCCCCTACAGATGACCGTAAATTCAAGCGGTGGGACTCATCTCTGAGAGGAAGAGCAAGTCTCAAAAATACACTACTTCGAAACGACCTCGCCGATATTTCTGGGTCCGAAAAGCTTGGCTTCTGGTGTGATGGAACAGAAACTTAGCTGAAAGATGGCAAAGATGTGACAATTCAAATGAGTGCTGAATCGGCAGAAAAGGTTTAGTTTTTGACGAGTTACGACAATTCAAATTCCCACTGTCAAAATCCGACATCGATTTTGCAACAACCTAATATTTCGAAGTGTCGCACGGGCGCACCGCCCGCCATGACGCGAGCTGGCGATCGATACCCACCTGTTGCCTGCTGGAGCGCTGCCAGCAGTACTCCACACGTCATGCCACGTGGTGCACTCGTAAGCCACCCCGAAATATACACGCTATATGTAGCCGTCGGTTATGCTGTGTGGTGCAGTACAAACAAGCGCGATATAGCCGTGAATTCAAATGCGTGATGTGTATTTGCGTACCGGGCAGGCCTCAGTGGGGGGCAACCACTAGGCGAAATTTGCCGGTTTTCACAAGCTCCGCCCATTAGCTCTGTTGCCCTAGATAGTGAAGCAAATCCTTGACTGTCGCAACAGTGGATGGGCTCTGGATGTGTTCTTTTCACTCTGCTCTTCGCTATTCACCTGTATATGCTTGCAAAAACTCGTCCACTCTGAAAATCACAGCCAGTGGGCGGAGCTTACGGTAGTCCTTCAGCGCGATCACGTGAATTCACAGTTCCGTTTGAGGTTATTCATGCTTGTGGCGGGTCAAAGTTTTCGCGTCGCACCGAAATTCCACAAAGTTTCCGGGTTGTTTCGATGCGGCGAAAATGAAAACGCCGTTTGTTCGCGCGGCAGCCGTGGCGGCAAAACCAGGAACACTCCCTACTTGCCAGGAATTCTCTGGTCCCTCCTTGTATTGTGTTGTGTATTGGCGCGTAAACTTTCACGCGTCGCAAGCATGAATAACGCCTTAAAGCCCAGGATTTTACCAGGCCTTCGCGAATCTAATCTGTACCAGAACATAGTAAAGTTATTACAACCAGACCTATTATCAAATGTGTTCCATACAATAAAAGCACTAGCTATAAGAACTTGGAATTATAAAGACCCCAATGCCTCAAAATATCCTTCACAACCCTCTCTGCAAAGCTCCTCTCTGGTACTTAATCGCCTCCTCTTGTTATACTCCTTTGATCAATCCACCGCCGCCTCAGACGCACTATAAATACCCCACTTTCCTTAAAGGCAGCACCCACGGAAATTTTTGTGTTGGAGGTTTCGCTGAATTTCAGGGTTTTCAAGGACGATGAACTCATAGGCAGTGATGAAACAGCGTGAAACACGCCGGAAGACGGAAAATGAACACGCTGTTTCCCATGCGTCCACAGCGCGGACGAGTTTCCCGCTGAGGGTATACGCGGGTATCGTCACGAATTCTTGTGGATGATGCGCATTCCATACCCTACACTGTACAATATTCCATATACAGTTTGATATATTGGGCTCGACCACTCGTAGCTTGTCAAACCAATAGTGTTAACTGGCGTCGCGGACACCAAAATGGCCACANGAAATATAGTAGTGGTCATCCTGACTCAATGCTGTTCCTTTGCGGCCATATCACTAATATCACCACGCATCACCGACGCGAGCTTATGAAGTGGCGAAAGCGTAGCGGTGTGAGCCTAGAATGGTTTCATTTTTCAGTAAGAGCAACTGTTTTCGGCCGGGAATAGCCTCGTTCACTAGTGGAATGAAATTCTTATCGAGCACCACCGCTACGCTCACGCTCTTGCATCAGCTCGCGCTTGTGATAGGTGAAGGTATCGTGATACGGCCGATAAGGAACAGCACTGAATCAGAATGACCATGACTATATCTGTCAAGTATGGGAAAAATGGAAATTTGCATAGCTGAATGATTGATTTACTAATTATATGTAGAACCAATTCAGTTAAAACAAGATTAAGTATCCTCTGTATATTTCGGGGTGTCGTACGGGCGCACCGACTGCCATGACGCGAGCTGGCGATCGATACCCACCTGTTGCCTGCTGGAGCGCTGCCAGCAGTACTCCACACGTCATGCCACGTGGTGCACTCGTAAGCCACCCCGAAATATACACACTATATGTAGTGTAGCTAAAATTCAGTAAATGAATCTCACATGCTGAGTTGGAGCACACAGAAATATCACGCTATGCCGATATTTTCACAGTTTTCGAACGAAACATACTAAAGTGACTTACGGAGCCACTGGTAGTGTTGATTGTTGTACTCAACGATTATCGGACACTTACCACCCGCGCGCGTCAGGCTCCGGTATGGCGTTATTCATGCTTGCGGCGCGTCAAAGTTTACGCGTCGCACCAAAATTCCACCAAGTTTTCGCGTTGTACCGATGCGGCGGAAATGAAAATGCCGTTTGTTCGCGCGGCAGCCGTGGCGACGAAAACAGGAACACTCCCTACTTGCCGGGAGTTCTCTGGTCCCTCCTTGTATTGCGTTGTGTGTCGGCGCGTAAACTTTGACGCGCCGCAAGCATGAATAACGCCTATGACAGTGTACAGAACACAGCTGTTCCCGGGCTTTTCTCATGATGGACAGTTCACTTTTGATCTAAGACTATCAATAAGGTGCTAAAATGAATTAGAGCAACTTTCGAACCGTGTTCCACCCTTCTTCGCCAAGGCTACGCGCGCGGATGGTAAGTGTCCGTAGACGCCCCGCGCCCGTGTCTTGGTACCGAAGTTCGGCTTCCACTGCTGGTCATAAACTTAGGATCGGATCCGTCTTGACCAAATTTGTACGGTTACAATGGGTGTACTGCGACATAAGTGTTGATAATTCGGTCTAATAATGTCTATGAACGTGATTAGTACATGAAATAATTTTTGTGCACAAGGTTACATTTTTCGCGCTCCAGTGACAATTTGCTGCCCTGATTACAATCAGCACCGGACGCGTCTCGGTGTCGGAGCACCTCGATTTGTCAAAGCCACCTTTGCGCTCTCCTCGTACGAATGCACCAATACCGACTTTTCTGAACCGCCTGTAGAAGATAAACTGTTCTAGAGAACAATTTCTTCGAGTTCCACAAAGCTCGAGACAACAAGCTGATTTTTTTTTTCATGTGTTTCCACTGGGATCAAAATCTCATCTTTCGACTAAGTTCTGTGGCGTTTTTTTTTTCAGGGAGATGAGACGTGCTCTGCTATCTTGTCGTCAGCACATCAGATCAGCGAGGTTTTGTTCAGGGATCACAAAAGCAACGCCTTCACAGATTACTCGGGAAAACGCGAAGTTCGACGAAATCACGCACACTGGGCAGGTACGCTTTTCTTTTTTTTGAAGTAGAGCCTCGTCTCCATGTTATTTTCTCATAACAGCCTTATTTTTAGCATGATTTTGGGCAGTTTTTCTTGTGTGCTTCTTTACTGGTTATCTATTTGCCTCTAGCTAATAAGTATAAGACAGAAACTTAATGATAGCTTGGGGGATACATGATCCCACAGTACCCAAGGCCAGCAGCATTTCAACCGAAAAAGAAAAATAACATCGGAAATTTTCTCAAATGCGACGAATATTGAAGGAACACTACAATATGGTATTTCTGAACAATTTTCAGATGTCCAGGAGGTCTTCAGGTGTAACTGTCCGTTCTTCCCCATTCCTAATTGCACTCCTGTCCTTGAATTGGTTCACATACCGTCTATCCGAAACGACGAGTCCGCCCAAGCGGTCGGGGATTCCAGAGGCTGCCATGCTTGCCAACACACCACGTCATCATCTCTATAATCTGCGTATCACGTTTCATTGTTATCTTTATGATTCAAGCAATGATTTGGATGTGACGTGGGCTGCTTGAGCGGACTCGTCGTTCCGCATACACTATATGTATATGGATTCACCTATCAGTATTTTGCGATGACTCGATCTTTTCGATAAAGTTCGAGAACACATGCGTGTTTGCTGGTATTTCATTTCAAACGCAAGCAGCAGTCCGAGTTAGAGCTTATATTAGCATCAGTTTATTTTATTGCTATGATTCTAAACAGTGGAGCATCTTTGCCCACATCCGTTTCATTTTGCACCCTAACGCAAGAAACCTGTCAACTTTGTGAACAAACGTCCTTTAAATGAGTTCGACTCCTTTCCGAACGGAATAGGGACAGATTCAACGCACGTACTACGACTTTGATGTGCAGGCTGCTGAATACTGTCGGATCATATGTACCCCCCCCCCCCATCTGCCATTAAGTTTCTGGTAAGTATAAGGTATTTTCTAGGCATGGGATCAAGCCGACTATCGCCTGCAAAGATTCGACATCTCCAAGAAACAAGTACGTTAAATATTAGAGCTCTCCAATGAAACTGTAAATTCCAAGATGTTCTATGAGCTTGATGAAAATGTGTGTTTTCGAGGGAGACGACCGATTTGCTTGAGTCGCCTCTGGCGCGGCAAATCATAGCGTTTTTTTTCTAAAATAGTTTTTCATTCCGTTTGATGTTTTCTTCATTTAAGTAGTGTTTCATTGTCTTCTTGGTTTCTGTTGTCTTTTCCAAAAACTAGAGCAATTCGATGTTCTAAGAAAACACACAAAGATCATGAAAAATAACGATTTCAGGCATGCGTGGGCAAAACTTGCGGAAGGCGAGGCGTTGGGAGCCGTCCGACAAATATCGGTCAGCCACAGGCCTCTTCATTTCAACGATATTTCGAACAATAAAGAAAACCGCATAAGGGCAATTTATACTGGATGCGTGCGACTGACGCACGTGCGTCTATATGATGAAGAATAGGGACTAGTCGCAGCTCAGNGTTACCATTGTGATTGTCTGGCAACCGACCACACGGAGAACGACTCACCTCAAAAGTGAGAATTTCCGTGGGTGCTGCCTTTAACACATTCGCGACAATGTGCTCAACCGGTTGAGCACGCAAGGTGCGACGCGTGAGACCGCGTGCTCAACCGGGTGAGCACGCCCTTTTCACAGTTATATTTTTGTGAAGCAGTCATAATGAGCAAACTCCTATACAGTAGTATACTAACAAATGCTCAAGCGATCTATACACGCGATGGGCAGAGCAGACATCCTCTCGTACTTCTTTAGTGCGTGGTTGAAACTGACAAGTAAAAGAACAATTTGTATGAAGATTAACCTACTTACTTACTACCTCTTATGCAGGTGAACTTCTTGACTCAGCCTCAAGTTCGTGCATATTCGCGTTTTGGTTTGTTTCAAATTCGCGCATTCTCGGAGTACTACGCAGCAGAGAAAAATTCCTGCCACGTGGGATCACGTGCTCAAGCGGTTGAGCACGGGTCCTACTTGTGCAAAAGCGCGTGTGTCCCACGTGACACACCATGCCAAAAGCGTAAGGTCGCGAATGTGTTAAAGGCAGCACCCACGAAAATCCTCACTTTCGAGGTGAGTCGTTCTCTGTGTAGTCGGCTGCCAGACAATGACAACGGTAACTTGAACACAGAAAAAACCGGCCTATCTGCGGAGATACTGCCGTGGACACAGATGCGAGCGTGGCCATTTTGGTGTCCGCCACGCCAGTTAAGTCTCCTGTAGGTTAAATCTCCTGTATCATGTTGTATATGGAATATCGTACAGTGTAGGGTATGGAATGCGCACCATCCACAAGAATTCGTGACGATACGTGCGTATACCCTCAGCGGAAAACTCGTCCGCGCTGTGGATGCACGGGAAACAGCGCCTTCCTTCCTCGTTTTCCGACATGTTTCACGCTGTTTCATCTTTGCCTATTAGTTTATCGTCCCTGAAAACCTTGAAATTCAGCGAAATCTCCAATACAAAAATTCCCGTGGGTGCTGCCTTTAAAGGCAGAGGGCCACCTCATATCGTTTTCGAGTTATTAACATATTCCGAACTTCCTCGATGCGCTGATTCCGGCAGTGTACTTGAAATGTCCCAAAATGGCCTCTAAACCCGTATTCCGTGACGGGGTTTGTACCATTTTGTTGGAACAAATTCACGTGCAAAGACGTGTATCACCGTTGATCTCATCGATCGGACAGGACAAGACGTGTTCACCCGACGTTGCTGCCGTGGCGGGCAGCCAGCACCAAGTACCCGCTTTTTGGAGCGGATCCACCCCTGCCCCAAGAAGCGGGTACTTTGACCATATCAAAACAGGGTTTTCACCTCTTCTGTGACTTTTGTTGTACATTGTTGGAATCAGTGTGGCGACGAGGTCAAGAATCTGCTGATATCGTCTAAGTGAGAAACGAGGTGGTCCTCTGCCTTTAATTCATCAAACTTGGTACCACTCCTCCACTACCGAGGAGCCTCGGAAGCGGTCATCGTTAGGTAGATATTTGTAAGCGGATAAGCGGCGAAGCAGACAAAATAGGGACTTTAATTTAATACTTGCCTTGCTGCTCCCTGCCACCATGCGGCTAATTGTACTGGTCTGTGAAGTCCACAAAATTTGGAGTCTCTTACACGCAAAACATCGTTCTGATCAGTGAACGTCTCCAGGTGGCCTACTGCGGAAGCGCAGATATACTCCTTTGGGATGTTTAGAGCCGTTCGTAAACTGATTCAGTCAATCCTTTCTTGTTTTTTTTTTCACTAGTTTACCGTCTCCCTTTGGCCCGAGAACTAGTCCCCAACAGGATTCGGACATGTTGCACACATCTGTCCTGGGGTGTTCTAGTGTTGTGAAGTTCAATAGCAAAACAACACCTATTCTATATAGGTTGTAGGGAAAGTTCTCGCGGTTTTTGAAACATTATATTTTATTGACTTTTCAAGAATAGGAAGACACATTGAGTAGTGAGTAAAACATCATCACGTACTATCACTCTTTGCCAATTTTCGGGAAGCGTTTCGATGTCGTCGGCATAGAACTGTACTGGCAGTGACTCGAAAAAGTTGCTCAACCAGCGATCCAAGTCATCTTCATCATCGCACGCTTTCCCTTGCAAGGCGTTAGAGAGAGTCAGGAGAAGTTGGTAATCTTTTGGCACAAGATTAGGCCTATACAGTGCTGAAGTCACCACTTCCCATCCAAGGTTGGGTAGCTTCTGGCAGGCCACTCTTATAAAGAGTGGTCGAGCAGGGTCGTGCAGGAATTGAATCGTGCCGTAATTCGCACCCTTTCCTGCGATTTTTTCGGTCATTCTCTTCAGCAACTGACAGTGCAGGTCTACCGTGAGGGAAATGTAGCGTGACAGTACCTAGCATTGTATGATACCTTCACAGTCACACCAAGTACTGATCATAACTCCAGAGGATGAAGACCTGCCTTTGACTGGGACTCATGCTGCTCATCCTCGTCAACCCAAGGTGGGATGCACTTGATATTAACGTACAGACACCACTTCTCATCTGCTGTGAAGATGTGCTTCATCCAGTTCTTCATGCGTCTGTACGAGAGCAATCCAATAGCCACCTCGCCACGTCGCGGGAGATCGCGTCCTGTCAAATCACCATCACACAATGTGATAATTTTTATACCTTTCCCAACTGGCGCAGATGATCTGCGATGGTGGTAAAGTCAACATCCAAGACTTGTGTCCTTCAACACATAGTTTGCCTTGGATCTGAATCTACCAGCTGCCGCAATCGACCGTTGTCGACTCCGGATGCGCGTCCCGACGATGAGGAAACATTGAGGTCGAAGTCGCCAGCACGAAATCGTCCGGACTAATCCCGAGCAGGGCGTTCGGTCACTGCACCGTCCCCAAATACAGCGTTAATTCGGCGACTGGATACGGTTGCTAATTCACCAGATTTGAAGCCGTATACTGAAAGGTCGCAAATGTACTGTTTCGAAAAAATTATCTTCCTGGCAGGGCTTGTATAGGAGTTTACAGTGAATGGTACTAATAAACTTGCACATACCTGACCTCCTTATATATGCAAAAGATAAGTCGCTGCAAGGCAGCGTGGGGCCAAAAAAAGCAAAATTTTAAAAGCCGCGAGAACTTTCCCTACAACCTAATATAAAATCAATTCTGTCTATCTCTTACCATTAGAACGCGAAAACTGATAATACCGATATGTTTTGTAACGCTAACTGTTGAATGCAAAGTATACAAAACATTTTCTAGATATTATTTTCATCCTGTAAATATGCTGCAGTATTCGAATGAACTGATGAGATCCAAGAAGGTAGTAAAGAAAAATAACAAAGGCGCAACGTAATTACAACAGAAAATACAACTATGTGAAAACATCACAATATACAGTGCAACACATACATATAGTTTTTCCAAAAAGTTACCTCCCGCTACACTGCGCGTCGGCTGAGCCATGTCGCAGCACGTATGATAATGCATAGGAGGCGCGGCGCGGATCAGCAGACGGGCGGTGGATGACGGAGGCAAGTATTTCTTGGAACGACTGTAAATATGTGACGTCTCCTGACTAAATATACAACCTGAATGACGAACAAATCTTCAAACTTCAATTTGTGATGCCTCTTTTCTAAAAATCATCTCCAGTTTCCATGTCCTCGTCAGCATCCATATCCTCACTTGTCTTTCTAACGTCTTCCTTGATCAGTTCACGCAGTTCCTCGAGCAAGTCCTTAAAGAAATGGATCTCCTCAAATTTGAATAACTGTCAGAAACAGCTGTATCATACACCTATGTACCATTCGTAACAGACCTTTTGTAATAGCCAATTATCGTTTTTCCAGACATGTGCCTGACATTCAAGCGTTTTTGAGGCTTTCGACTTCCTACATCCCCATGGTGGTACACTATGCCCACACAAGAGTACTTTTTGTCATAAAAGATTTGTATCGTACGATAAAAGATAAAACGAGTGTGGAGGAACCGCGAAGTGAAATCATCTGAATCCAACTGAGGAGCGGTATGAGACCGCAATTGCAAACCACCACAAACAAAAACAACAAACTTACCGCATGGATCCAACCATTGACTTCCGGTTCTTGCGCTTTGCTGTGATCCCTTTTGAGAAGAGCTTCAGCAAATGGTAGCTTTATGTCGCAAATGCTATACCACATTTGTCGTACTCTCGGCAAGCGACCTAAAATGTGAATGTCTTGACCTCAAGGTGTGTCAAGCGGCTGCGACTTCAATTACTGGGGAAGAGTTACTTTCTCGTAGAATTTGTTTTGCTTCGAGGGGAAATACCACAGATTTTAGATACGCTATACAACCAATGGTGCAATAAACAGCTTTCTTCCTAAAGTTTCCTCGAATTTTGAAATAAAGAGTTTTTTTTTTGTATGCACGGGTAGCATTTCTGTAGACGCTACAAACATCAAGCGTAGACCATTCAATTGATTCATTGAGACCAATAAATGAATTGAATTGAATTTTATAAAATTCCTGTGGATGGTGGATAATATGCCAAAATCAGCTAAAACGCCTAGAATGCCTAGAATGACGAGACAATTATGTACCTGGCTGGTAGGTGAAATGTACAGGAGTCGAGCTGTCTATTTGCAAACCACGATCAGAATAAACTTTCAGGCGTTGTCTTTCCGGTATCCTAGTGTGCTGCCTGAAGTCGAAGGTTATTAGTATGTACAGTGAACTCCAAACGGCCGTAGACAAGGAGCGGGACCGCGCGCGGCGTTCTCGGGCAGAGACACAGGGGCTCTACATGCTGGCCTTGGTTATCTGCTTCTGCCAGCAGCAGAGAACTAGAGGACCACGCCGCAGCACACAACCAGAGCCAGCATGCAGAGCCTCTGTGTCGGTGTCCGAGAACGCCGCGCGCGGTCTCGCCCCTTGCCTACGGCCATTTGGAGTTCACTGTATACGTGGCTGCGCCTACTACAATAGTAAAAGTGATAAATCAAAAATAAGCTAATATGAAGCCAATGTCTTGTGAAATAATTTGCCAACTCTAGAAATGCTATCACCAGGAAACCTACCTAAATGAGACCATAAGTGTTTGATAATGCTTGGCTTCAGGATCTATCCGTGGATCGTAGCCAAATTTGCACCACAGCCTACCCCAGGGGCCAGACTGGATGTAGAAGGCGTACTTCTGTAGTATAGCTCTAAAAAGAAAAATGAAAAACCGAGAAAGAGACAATAAAAAACACTTCTTTCAAGTTATAACCCACTAGAGAGAAGTCAGAGATTATTCTCAAGTGTTTTTCTAACAAATCCCAGACTATATCATACTTTAGCAGAGCATCCTCGAGTCCTGTCTTGTATGCAATTGCGACTCTTGTCCACATGGGTCGCTCCCGATACAGTGACGCCATCATTCGGTGAGGTTCTTCATTTCTGCATCTGAAAACACGCAGCTATGACCATCATATAGTTACATCATAGGCAGCCAGTGATTGCTAGCTAATCTAAAGAAAGTAACCAATTGCTGTACCTAAAATCTGCATCAGCTACTGCCTCAGGAGTAGGAGCGGCTGGGAATGGATCAGTTGCTTGCACAGTGACAGAAAGGGCCCTTCTCTCCACTCGCAGATCTGAGGCAAAATTAGTTCTTATTAACTAAACTGAATAGCACATGTAAGAGTACTTACTTTGACCATGTCCCGTTTTCCTGCGCATCTTTTCCAAGGCGAAATCTGTTTCGCGGCAAAGCAGCTTATTAGAAGGCGTATTATAGCGGCTGAATTGGAAGGGTGGTAGGTACAACGACGTATAACCGGGACATGGATCAGGTCGTTCCCACCTGAAATCACTCGTCTTTTAATAGCAAAAGTACTCAAAAGTATCAGTGCTCCCTATTTCAAGTAGTTTTCTTCAAATATGGTGATTCAAATCAGTTATCTGCCATTATACTTAACTGTCTATAAAGTATCAGGAATTCAATCACGCAATCTTTTTTTAACGCAAGCAATGGAAGCGAAATAATCTCTAGACAGTATAACCTACCAACATAAGGCGCTGGCGAGATCTTGCGGAATAAGACGTGGTATGAGATCATCAAATTTCCCATCTTCTTGCCGCTCCTTCAGCGGCAGATATTGGAAGTCGCATATTGTATCAAAAGTATACAAGTAGTTCACCTGTAACTCGAAGAAATTAAAAGATCAGCAGAGAGCCCAATCTTGACTTTTGATCTTTTTCTTGCCCAGAGAGTAGTTTAATGTCGTCTACTAAAACTGAGAGGTCCAGAAGTTGAAGACCTCAGCAACCTCCCCCCCCCCCCCCAACCCTTGCACCTTACGCGATCAAACATGTGAAGAAAGGACTTAACATCAAAGTGACCTCGCATAACAAAATGTTTGTACCACTACGCACTTCTCGACAGGCGGTACTGAATGATTAACGTCCACCCTTTGACATTTGGCGTTTTCTGGTGCTCGTTTTTCATCGAAAATTTATTTCGGTTCTGGCGTACGAAAAAAAGGGGGGAGGTAGGGGAGAGAAAAGCCAGGTCGCATGCGGGTCACGCTTTTGCACGATGACAGAGCAGATCATTTAGGGGAAGGGTGGATCATTACTGCGGCAATATGAATGTATGTATGCAAAAGAGAAGGTGGTGGTATCTTCGAAAAGATTATAGCGAGAGGAGAGAGGATGGGTAAGTGGTATGGAAGGGTTCACTTTCTATTATCATAACGACCCTCTCTCGAACTCAAAATTGCATGTTATCAAAGTACGTATGGGTTTTTCAATGATTTTCCTGCTTCGACTCTTGCGAATGATGATGCTGTGGTACTGATTACTTCGTCATCTTAATGAAAGCGAAACTGCGGTAAGACAATACAAATGGGCAAGAACTAGTAGATTCTCACATTGAGAACAGCTACAGTCGTTCCAAAAAATACTCGCCTCCGGCATCCACCGCCCGTCTGCTGAGCCGCGCCACGGCTCCTATGCATTATGATACGTGCTGCAACGTGGCTCAGTCGACGCGCAGTTTAGCGTGATCATAATGCATAGGAGGCCGGCGCGGCTCAGCAGACGGGCGGTGGATGCCGGAGGCAAGTATTTTTTGGAACGACTGTAGTCAAGAAGAGACCGTGACGTGAGAACCAAAAATTTCAAAGCTCTCGCATTTCGAAACTAATCTAATGAACTTACCAGTCCTAAGAATTTCGTTTCGATCACGTCCGGTTTCTTTTTCTTGCGTCGAATTTCCATCACCACACGGAGCGTGCCAGAAGTCACCTGAACAGCCAGCTGCCATAAGTTCTCCATATTCCAGCAATGAGGTTGTATTGGAATGTTGAAAGTATTGAGTAAAAATGTGTCGAGAAAAGCAGTGCTGAACAATAGGATGCCCATTCCAGAAAAGAAAAACTACTGAAAATTACTGAAGAGTGAAACCCACTGTGGCATCCACTTTCTTCTCCGAAACCGAGGCACTGGTATAAGGATTCTCTGGAGTGTGTCTCAGCTCAAGTGAATGTCCGGAGAAGTGATTCTAAAAACACAAAATAGTGATCGGCATGGAATCGTTCTCTCTTCCGAACCCTGAACTGGATCTCTTCGCCCAATAATGTTAGTATACGTTCATACTAACTCACCCTCCATTTACATAGATGAACAAACAGTTCTAATACACACCACACCTGCGAAATCCTCGTCAAGCCTCCAAGTGTTTCTAGCGCTCGGTCGAGGTTCTTGACAATTCCTGGATATTGTATCACGATAAGTTCTGGTTGCAACGGCTCAGGCTGAGGCTTTCGGTAGGAATACATCTCTACAATGAACAATTTTATGTATGTGAAACATCTTCTTTGATCACTCCTACAATGGTGTTGGGTAGTCAAGCATGCGTATTTAGTATAATGACAAAATTACCACAAATTGACCTGGCTAAATCGAGTGCGCGGAGATCGTCCACAAGGGGCGGAGCTTAGCCGCTGCGGATGAGTTAAGGTCTAAAAAACGCGTGTCGACTTCCGCAACGCGTCCTCATCTTATTAGAGACGACATGGAGGGAGGATAGGTTGAGTGGAAATTGATCGGCTTATCCTACAGGACTGCACAACTCCGCCAATATTCCCCACATCTCTACAAACACTCTGCCCTTTTGCTCTTAAAACTTTCTCAATTCAGAAAAAGAAAAGCAGCAAAAAGCAAAACAATCTTAGGGAATATAAACTCTTCCACAAACTCTGTCAACTCTTACCAAACTAGGCCATGCTGCAGATGCTATTCCCACCCACTATTACAAAATTTATCATGTCACTTACAAGAGTCATAAAGCGATTAAGAACATCTCTATTGGTTCCCTTTCGATTGATAAATCATCCTAGTACCCACACCCAGGTCAAGCCTTTGAACCTTTTTCTGGGAGAACAAAAAGAAACCGAGTGGGGAACGCCATGTGGAAAAGTGGTGCACGGTACCAACTTATCAATCGCCCGGTCTCTATCTATATAAACGTGATACTGTACAAATAGCAGTAGCTTTCAAAACTGTTCAAAGTAACCACAGACTGAGATGATGAACATTTATTTACAATCTAGAATAATTACATTTCTGACAATAGAAGTACACGAACAGACGAAGTCAAACGATGAAAACAAAGATAGACTCTATAGAAAGATCCAAATCGGGCGCAGCAGTAGAAGAGTGCTCTATAAATCTAGAAGCAATCATTGACAGCATCAGCTTAATGAAAATTGTAATTCTGATCCTATGAATCATGTGAACTTTAGGTGATTCGTATTCAGAATGCCTTGCTCACTCAAACATGGGGTTAACAAACTAGTTACAGAAGAGTGGACAATTAGAACTCTATGGGAAACAGTGTTTCTTAGCTCTTTCCGCGAAAATTTTAAAAGTGGACGAACTCTCAGACCTAAACATTGGTGGAAGACAGTTATCACGACACGTATTGCACATCTCTGAACATGCAATGATCAAGTCAGATAGACAATCGAAAAATCAGGAAATTCGCAATATTGAGTGCATCTCTTAAGACCCGATCGTGAACATATGGTTTAGCAGATATAACTGATGGAGTTGAAAAATAAGAAACAACCGAGTGACTATTCTAGTGCTTAGGAGAAAAAACAGTGCAGGCATGAGGATGAAGATGATGTTCAAATCTGGTTTTGAATATTTACAGTGATAACTTAGACTGGAGACGAAGCGGAACCAAATATAGCTGATTAACATGTCATTCCCCGCCAAGGGGCACTACTAGGTGGTATATGCATATTGAGGGGCTGGCAAGTCCTGCTTGCTAGAACCCACCAAGTGCTGCGCCTTGTCTTTCGCATTTTCATCAGAATGCTTGGACAAGAAATGTGAAATCACCGAGTTTACGAACAGCAATGATTCATAAAGACTTATAAACTAAGAAAAGCAGAGAAAACATCAGCAGTATGGCAACGACGAGCAACAGTAGCCGATTCTGGATAACTCTGAAACATACAAGGTCGCATTCTCTTACCAAAGAAGAAGATCGCAGCAAACAAAGTGCGTATATTTTTATGACAACACGCTTTCCGCAAGCATCAACGATTTTGGGAACGGATCCACAATGAGTTAAGGTTCTACGCTAGATAACTGATAAAGGATCACGGATATGTCAGCACAAGCCAAAAACTAACGTAAAAGGGCTTACCTACGAATCATAGTATTTAGGAGACGATTGCTTCTACCCAACTCCACGTCTGCTTCGCGCATTCGCTCTCGAGCACGGCTGATAGTCTCCCTCTGTGAGGAAAGGTTGCCCAACACTTCCGCGCCAATCTGTCAAGAGGAAGAATGAATGTGAGATAATACCAAGAAACTAAAATGGGAGAAAACTGCAGTACGCAATTACTTGAAAAATCGAAGTGTGGCTAAAATTTGGTCCCTCTGCGAAAAATGACGCCATAGCGGTTCTGATACCCTAGTTCCAGAGCGGTAGTGAATTAGTCATAGCCACCAACTCACATGTTTTCAGGATTTTCAAATGAAAAAAAAATCGCCAGAAAATGCTCTGGTTTTCAAAAAATCGGAAGGTATCAGCAAAAAGAAAAAAGTTGAGAAAAGAGAATGCCATCAAGTTCAAGCGAAGGGAGATTATGACAAAAAACACAAACTCAGTAACCTGCTCAGTTTCAACCGCCATGCGATAGGCATCTTGAATTTTCCTCGATGATCTTTCCAGTCTTTCTGTGTTTGCGATAAGTTGTTCCTCCTGAAACATAGTGCTGATTTTTATGGAAATCGCAGATAAAATCGCTCATGCGCACCTGTTGATCCATCTCCACCGCCTCGTCGTATGCGAGTAACTCCTCTCGATCAGCTGATTCTCTTAGACGTTTAATAGCTTTTTCCAGTTCTCCATCGAGAAGTCGCTTATCATTACGGTAACTTCGTACTCTCAGCTCGTATTTGTTCCTCTCAGCACTGAAGTAACAAACATCACAAAGATACCCTATGCGTTTTTCGCGGGTTTTTGAAAGGTGCTGACCTTCCAGCGGCCAAATCACGCACTGCCAGCTCCATCTGTTCAAGAAGGTCGGCAACATCGGTCAGCACTCTCTGCACCGATTGTACGCTTGCTGGTCTGTCGGAAGCTGGTAAGGATGGAAGGCGTGCTATCGTAGCGGTCACCTACGATTTCAAAAATTAAGGGCTTACAAAGGCAAAACGTAATGGAAGATATCAAAATTATTAAAACACAACTTTCTGGTTTTTTCAAGGATCAATTTTCTAAGGTTAATAATAGAAAAGCAAATACAATATAACAGAAACTATAAAGAAGTAAGTTGAATAGGTTAACCTAAGTGGAAACAATGGAAGATCATCTACATGAACTCACTTCCGCTGTTTGCATGGAATACTGTTGCTCAAACTCAGCAAGTGTCGTCGCAGCCATTCCAGCTAACGACATCTATAGAAAAATGAGTTGACCACCACCCTAATATCATTCGGAACAATAAACAGCGACTGTACACTTTGAAAACAGAGAACACTTCCCAATCGTCGCAAACAATTCATTTCAAACCAGCAACAACGATCAAACCAAATATATTACTACTACATCTACAAACATAACAAAGTGTTCTAAGACCTATAATGGGCATATGCTCTGTTGGCTTCACAAGTCTTGTGTAGTTCTTGCTTCGCTTGAATGGTTAGGCCTTCATTTTGGCTAGCAGCCAACAGTTCGTTCGCTAATATATCTCTGGAAATATACGAAACTCATGAAAATAAGAGGGCATAATTTGAAAATTAACTCTCACTTTAAATGAGTCTCTCCATGTGCGGCTTTTTGTCGGCAGATATCGCGCATCATCTTCATCGCTCTGAATTCCGCCTCAGCCTTCTCGATAGGGAATGGTACTTGATAAGTTGTGCCTCCTAAGAAAATATACGATGGATGTCTGCGTTTGGATTTTCTCTTTACGTCCCATAAGACCAGTTCCACAAAACATGCCTGTTTTATTATAGTGTTGCAGTTTGAGCCGTACGAATTTCCGCAACACTGAGTCTCATTCCACATCACTGTCACTAACAAGAAGATCATCGACTGACATGTGAGAGATGACTGTGTATTATGTTCGAACATTTTCTTCAGCCATCTGTTGTCAACCCGTGATCTGCTTGTTAGAGATAACGACGTGGAGAAGGGGAAGCGTTGCGGAAACCCGTACAGCTCAAACTACAGCACTATGTACAGTCTTTCCAAAAAATTCTTGCCAAACGCTATACTACGCCTCGACTGAGCCACGTTGCAGCACGTATGAAAATGCATCGGAGGCGCGGCGCGGCTCAGCAGACGGCGGTGGATGCCGGAGAGAAGTCTTTTTTGAAACGACTGCATATGAGTATTCTTATCATAGCCGCATAGGAGCAGATGGCCGCTCATAAATCATGTTCGTCCCACGCATCAGACACGAGAAAACGAGCGTGGTCATCAGTGAGTTAGAGCTGGCACTGCAGACGCCAGGCTTTCCCTAATTGACAACAGAACAGAACTCGGCCGTACCCCTCTCCTAGTTTCGGGCACAAAACTCCACCGAAAAAGAGATGGTCCTGTTATGATGATGCCCCAAAAGAAAAAGACGTAAAACTATGAATTGCCCACATCGCATGATGAAGAGCGCAGGATTGTACAAGCACTTCAATTCAAACAAGTATACATCATACCTCTCGTGACGCCTTGTAATTTCATGAGTGGGTGACAGTTCGCTATTGCCTTGCGCGCTATCACAAATGGGTCCAGTTCAATTTTGCTCTGAAACATTCCTTGCAGAGATTACAAAGTGATGAGTGTAAGCAACAGAGTGGAACTATATAATACGGATACTGTTACCTTTTCCTCCTCGCTAGCTTTCAGCCAAGCTTTATACTGTCGTCTCTTTATGATTTCCAGAGCGGCATATACGTGGTATCTGGCCGTCTCCTTTCGACCGCTATTCATTATTACGCGTGTCAATTTATCGACCTGACGTGATGTCAACATTAGTTGATAGTGCAAGCATACACATGGATCAATTAGTTCTCTAACTATTCCGCTTCAAAGAGAGATTTACGATAGTAGCTAACAAGTAGAACCAACTGTGTGATCCCTGTAGAAAACAGGGGTATCATCACTCTTCATTGCTTTTAAGAAAAGAAAGTTGCGTTCATCGTTTTCATCCAGAGGTTGATGCATCTGTAAGATCACAGTATCACGACAACCAAACTTCGATGTGAGCCAAACCGTATTCAATGCACAAGCAACAATTGAGTGCAAAAAAAAGCAAAAATTGAACCTCACCTCCTTGATGTCAGTAATAGGGTCCCGAAACAGCCTGGGATCATATCGGTTCCACGCTGCTGCAGTGGTTGAGAGAGAACGCGACGTGCACGCCACCACACTTGGTAAGCGGGATGTGATCATAATTGGTTTTCCTAGGAAATAATTGTCAATGTGATGGATCATGAATATTCCAGGCATGTTTTACCAAAAAAGTCAGAACGTCTTAGCCGATCGATTGCAGATTCTAATGCAGGAATTGGTAAAATTTTCAGAGAAACGGATTTACCTGCAACTCACCACATAGTACAAACATCCGTGGAGTTACAGGTAAATTTTTTTAAAATTAAGCAAAGGATGTGCTTAACGGAATTCATCTTATAGAGACGTTTACGAGACAAAATTAGTATTGTAGCAGTACTGACCAAGCACTCTGATAATTCAGGTAAATTTAGTATGGCGATGTGTATGCATGGACAGATTAGGACTAACATAATTAGATTGCTGGTAGGATTAACCTGAATAGAGCAGAAAACTTTTCTAGTACCGTGAGCGCTGCAATTTAATACAATATTTAAATAACTTTCTGACTTGTGAGATGACTCATATTGCAAAGATTCATGAAAAACGATACTCCTTTCGGAGTCGTCAACACTGGAAGCAATTCTACATCATTTCGAATGCGAAAGGATACCTCGAGTAAAGTTAGAACATTAGATATCGGGTGTATGTCATCGTGAGGGGAAATGTGGTGTTACTATGCCGCTGTGATTGGTGCAGTGATTGAAAGGGCCAATCACCGCTGCCTGGTAACGCCCCATTTCCCCTCACGATGATACGCACCCTTAGATTTCTTGTGAGACAGAATTTCACACCACATTGGTGAATTCACGGACAGTCAGAAACAACGAACGATGAACACTATGATGACTTCAACACAAAAGTTTAACTCACAATGTCTAATGATTCCGAATCAAGGACAGACGCCAAGGGCCTCCAAAACTCTCCAAACCTCCAATCCTAATCTGTGAACTAGAGTTGAATGAGTCCCCTGGAAGGAAGGTAATTTTACGAAATCATCAAGTGGAAACTTCAAGGAATGTTGAAGAAGTGGATATGCAAACACGTATATACAAGGTTCCAATCAACTTTTCCGTTGGAATTTCAGGAAAAATTACCGAATCTTTCATTCAGGAAAACGAAAAAGACAACACGGTATGACAGTAACAAGAACTGACGGCTCGCCACAATGTATAACAAAGTTTGATTTGGGCATGCTGCACTTGAATGAAACATACTACTAAACACAAAAACCCGAACAGCAAACTCGTAGAAAAGTAACATCAACAACACAACTGTTCATGAAGAGCAACGTTGAATATGATTAAGGAAGTCTATACAACATAGGGAGGATACTTCCATTGAGCAGTAGCCTTACAATGTAAAGGACAGTTTATATTAGTCAGATGCACGCATCCATTCGCAAGGATTTTCTATGAAGACTGATCAACGCGGCATGAAATTCTCAATGAAAAGAACGTGCGGTCGTCGCGAAGCCTTAAACGTGTGCGACTGCGATGCGACTAGCCTCTATTCTTCATCATATAGACGCGCGCGCGTCAGTCGCACGTCGCACGAATCCAGTATAAATTGGCCTTAACACTAACATGCAATTTCAAGATGCAGTTTTTACCATATCTCAGATTACTGGGAAGTCACAATACGAGTGCCAAGAAAGTTAAAAATTCACTGAAATCTCAAAGATGAAGTAATTTGGAGAGCATCAATATAAAATCATATTAAGTTCTGCATTCTTTTGCAATTGCTTGCTTCACTGGTACGTGGCACCAAACACATATTGGTGTTGAACTACTTTACAGCATTAATGTAATCACAGAGAAGCGTAGCAAACAAAATACTATTGAAAGGCAGAGATGAACCCGTAATAGTGCTACACACGGAAAGTGACTCAAAAGCAACAACCTGAGGAAATGCTACAAAATCGTAAACCGATTTATCGGCATGTATGGGTGAGCGCGAAATCGGCCAATCTTGTGGCCGTGTAGGAAAAAGAACTCGCGGAAGCATGGATCGCAGAACAACATGTAAGGAGAAGGTAGCCGTTCACATTCCTCTACGACAAACCTAAAAAATCACAGCAAATGTAAGATTCTCTCGAAAATTCAGTGAAAATCCAAGCAAGCGCCTGCAAAACACTATCAAAACGTGAAGGTCTTTTCACAAAAATTCTCATAAATTAAAGGCAGCACCCACAGAAAATTTCGGGACCGAGATCCTGATCGCCTTCAATTCTTAGCAATTGATCCAATAATTCTACGAGAGTTGCTTCCTAATTACAAGATTTTCTCATGATGAAGTTTGCTTTCATTCACACATTGAATCCCGAGCAACTCAGCCATTATTAGCCAACGGCCTGAATCGGTGGAAACGGAAACCTCATTTTTCATTGATCTGGCACAACTGATCACCGCATTTGTTTTCAGTATGGTGCCAGAACGAGGAATATACCGAAATATCTGGTAGCAGAATTACAGTGGGTGCTGCCATTAAAGAAAAACGTTACAATAAAATATTCACGAAAGCTATGCTAATCATTCAGCAAGTAGTGCAAGAAAACAAAGAACATTGCAAATACTCACGCCGCGTAGCCACGTTTGCAAGAAGCGCAACGAACATCTCCTTTCTTCTCGTACACCACCAGTGGATATCG
Organism: Ancylostoma ceylanicum; assembly: GCA_000688135.1. Taxonomy (NCBI): domain Eukaryota; kingdom Metazoa; phylum Nematoda; class Chromadorea; order Rhabditida; family Ancylostomatidae; genus Ancylostoma; species Ancylostoma ceylanicum. The sequence continues at coordinate 886,108 of JARK01001362.1, read as the reverse complement.
CTCCAACTCCTTGAAACTAGTCATTAGACTGAAAGCATGACTGCCACATACGCGTGCGAAGCTTCAGTGCGCTCGAACAACCTGTCATCGTGACGATTCTTTTTGCAGATCTATCATAACATAAATGAGCGCGCAGAAGTACCAAAAAAAATGCGTAAAAGTAGAGCGGATGGCAATGTAGCTTCCTATACAGTTGAAAGAAAGGAAAAAAAAAACGAAAACGCAAAGCGAGAAAAAAAAAACCTACTAGTTGATACAGTGACAGAAAACTGACCTGAATATCAGTTCGCTCCATTAACCTCAGGTCATGGAATATCAAAAGGTGTTCACATGTTCCCGAGTGTTGAAAAACGTATGGCTGTCCTAGCCTAAACTTTTGCCTTTTGAGGTGGGTTGTTTTCTATTTTGATAGATGAGTGCAGAAAAACTAAGCCTACCTTAATTTAAGGTCTATTATCTTCACTCCTTCTATATCTCGAGATGTTACCGGATCAAAACACTTTTTCCTTGCCATGAACTCTCGTATAGGCCTGAACATTAGAACAAAAAAAGTTCAGAAGTTCAAAACTGTTCAATTGTGAAAACAGCGCGCATTCTAGTAAGTACGTCATCATCAGCATCAACAGGTTTCAAGCAAACTTCTTTGGAATGAAGCCTCAACAAATCAAAGACAGCAACAGAACAAACAAACCCATATAGAAAAATTACAGTTGAACCTACACGACAGGTAACTCGGCCGATGGATAAATGACTAGAAAATACAATAATCACCTACACCGTGATGTCCTGTGAATTTGGCAAAGAATAGTCGATGTAGAAAGTGTCATGGATAAAAATGAATGACGATGGATACAGCACCATGTGAGTCTAAATCAAATGCACATTTACTTCAACAAACAAAACAAGCAAAACAAATAAGCTGTACAGAATAAATAAAAAAGTGATACGACTTGTACCTTGGTTTGATCAATTGGCTCCAACTCCTTGCCATCTTCTAGTTCGACGACGGAGTCGCAAATGCACAGCTGAAATCCAATGTAAACAAAACTAGATTTTGCACAAGAAGTAATAATCACTTACAATTTTTTGCCGTAAACTCAACAATGTGCAGTCCCCTCGACACGTTAATTTCCGTTCTGCTGAAAGCTGAAAAATGCTATTGATAAAATAGGACCTTTCGACAAAATAGTCAACAGTTGAATAAAAAAACGGATGTTATATAGAAACTTCTCATTACAAAAATAAGCAGAAGCTGGTGAAAAACTTACAAGTCTTGTATTCCTTGTTTCGTCTTGAGACAAAATTTTGTTGTGTGGTATCACAACGGTGCATGTGAGAACGATGTCCTTAGCACAGGGGAGATTCAGTGGAGTGCTATGACTTCTTCGAAGCTAGAATAAGCTGAAATTACTCACATGGAAATATCCATATGGATAAAGCTACATAACATGCATTTGACTTAATCCAGTAGCGGAATAACAGCATTCAAAAACAACACATTTCATGGCTCGCTGGCACGGTTGTAGAAGTCTTATTGCATGGGGAAACACTGCGGAAACGGTTGTTGTGGCTCGCTCGTACGGCGAAATCCCGTGCGAGCGGGCCTCGATGAGCGTGCCAGCAGGCCCCAATTGCGGCTGCGACTCGACTTACTA